>SJYC01144561.1:0-25435 GCA_006408675.1 Madoqua kirkii | reverse complement strand
GAAGGGCCCGGGAAGCAGCAATCTGTCCTCATAATTCGTAGTGCACACAGGGACGTATCCCGAGGTGCCAGAGAAGCAGCATTCTGTCCTCATAAGTTGTAGGGCCATGGCAAGCATATCCGGAGGGGCCCGGTAAAACCATTCCATCCTCATAATTCTCAGCACACTCGGGGCATATTGGGAAGGGCCCATGAAGCAGCATTCTGTCCTCATAATTCATAGGGCACTCCGGGGTGTATCCCCAGGGGCCCTAAAAACAGTATTTGGTCCCAATAATTCATAGGGCCATAGGAAGAGTATCCCGAGTGGCCTGGCAGGCAGCATTCCATCCTCATAACTAGTGGAACACACGGGGCTGTATATAGAGGGGACCAGGGAGCAGCATTTCCACCTCTTAATACATACGAAACTTGAGGGCGTATCCCGAGCGGCCCGAGAAGCAGCATTCCATCCTTAAGTATCCTAGGGTCATGGGGGGAGAAGCCCCAGGGGCCTGGGAAGCAGCATTCCATCCTCATGATTCAAAAAGCACTCCGGGCGTATCCGAAAGGGCCCAGGAAGCAGCATTCCCTCCTATAATTCGGAGAGCACTAGGGAGCGTATCCTAAGGGGATAGGGAAGTAACATTCCGTTCTCATAATTCGCAGGGCACTGGGGGAGGGGGGATATTTTGAGGAAACCAGAAAGAAGCATTCTGTCCTCATAACATGTAGGGCACTCGGGGACATATTTCAAGAAACCCAGGAAGCAGCATTCCATCATCATAATTTGTAAGGCACTCACGGGCATATCCTGAAGGGCCTGTGAAGCAACATTTCGTCCTCATAATTCATAGGGCACTCGGGTCCTATGCTGAGAGTCCCGGGAAGCAGAATTATATCATCATAATTCGTAGGGCCATGAGTGGCATTTCCAGAGGGGCCCAGCAAGCAGCATTCTATATTCTAAAGTCGTAGAAAACACAGGGATTATCCTCAGTGTACCGGGAAGCAGCATTCCTTCCTCATAATTCGTATAGCAATGGGGGACGTGTTATAGAGTCCCGGGAAGCAGAATTATATCATCATAATTCGTAGGGCCATGAGTGGCATTTCCAGAGGGGCCCAGCAAGCAGCATTCTATATTCTAAAGTCGTAGAAAACACAGGGATTATCCTCAGTGTACCGGGAAGCAGCATTCCTTCCTCATAATTCGTATAGCAATGGGGGACGTGTTACAAGTGACTCGTGAAAAAGCATTCTGTCCTCATACTTTGTAGGGCCATGTGGGGGGGGAATATCCTGAGGGACCTGGAAACAGCATTCTGCCCTTGTAATAGATAGGGTGATGGAGGGAGTATCCCAGGGGCGCGAGAAGCAGCATTCCATCCTAATTTGTAGGGCACTCGGGGGTGTATCCACAGAAGCCCAAGAAGCAGCATTCCATCCTCATAATTCATAGGGCACTCCAGAGCGTATCCTGAGGGGCCCTGAAAAGCAGCATTCCGTCCTCATAATTCGAGGGACCATGGAGTGCTTATCCCGACAATTCCGGGAAGCAGAGTTTTGTCCTCATAATTTGTTGATTCATGCGCGGTGTTTCCAGTTGGACCGAAGAAGCAGTATTCTGTCCTCCTATTTCATAGGGTCAAGAAGGGCTTATCCTGAGGGGTCCAGGAAGCAGCATTCCGTCCACATATTTGGTTGGGCACTCGGGTGGGAATCCTGAAGGACCCGTGAGGCAACATGACGTCCTCATAATTCGAAGTGCTTTCAGGGATGTATCCCACTTGGCCAGGGAAGCAACATTCCCTCCTATAATTCGTACAGCACAAGGGGGCGTATCCCATAAGGATGGGGAAGTAGCATTTTGTTCTCATAATTCATAGGGCACTTGGAGACATGTCCCGATGGGCCAGGAAGCAGCTTGTGACCTCATAATTCGTAGGCCACTGGGGGGGGGTTATCCTGGGGGCCCAGGAAGCAGCATTTTGTCCTCAATACTTGGAGGGCACTTGGCGACATATGTCATGAAGCCCAGGAAGCAGCAATCCATCCTCATAATTCGAAGGGCACTCCCGGGTGTATTCAATTTGGCCCCTGTAGTAGAATTCAGTCCTCATAATTTGTAGGGTATTCGAGGACGTATCCTTATGGGCCCTGGAAACAGCATTGTGTCTTGATAATTCCTAGGGCACTCGGGGGCATATCCCGAGGGCCCCAAAAAAGAATTCCATCCTCATAACTCGTAGGCCACTCTTGGATATGTTCTGAGGGGCCCAGGAAGCAGCCTTTTATTCTAATGCATAGGGCACTCAGGGCCATATTCCAATCGTCCCGGGAAGCAGCATTAAATCCTCATAATTCGTAGGGCACTCAGGGATGAATCCTGAGGAGCACAGGAAGCAGCATTCCATCCTCATAATTTGGAGGACCATGGTGGGCATATCCTGAGAGGCCCAGAAACAGCATTCTACCCCTGTAATACATACGGCGATGGGGGGAGTATCCCGAGTATCCCGGGAAGCAGCATTCCATTTTCATAATTCGAACAGCCATCAGGGCCTATCTCGAGAAGCCCAGGAAGCAGCATTCCATCCTCATAATTCAAAGGGCACTCAGGAATGAATCCTGAGGAGCACAGGAAGCATCATTCCATCCTCATAATTTGTAGGGCCATGGGGAACATATCCTGAGGGTCCAGCAAAAGCGTTCCGACCTCACAATTTGCAGCACACTCGGGGCATATCTGGAAGAGCCCGTGAAGCAGCATTCCGTCCTCATAATTATTAGGGCATTCAGTGGCATATCTCGTGGGGACTGAAAAGCAGCATTCGGTCCTAATAATACATACGTCCATAGGGGGAGTATCCCAAGTGGCCCGGGAAGCAGCATTCCATCCTAATAATTAGTGGAACACTCGGGGCTGTATCCCGAGAGGACCAGGGAGCAGCAATTCCCCCTCTTAATATGTAGGGATCTTGGGGGTGTATCCTGAGCCGCCCGGGAAGCAGCATTCCCTCCTATAATTCATAGAGCACTAGGGAGCATATCCCGAAGGGATTGGGAAGTAGCATTCCGTTCTCATGATTCATAGGGCACTGAGGGTGGGAGAATATCCTGAGGAACCCGGAAAGAACCATTCTGTCCTTATAACTCGTGGGGCATTCGGGCACAAATTTCAAGAAGCCTGTGAAGCAGCATTCCATCTTCATAGTTTGTAAGGCACTCACCGGCATATCTTGAAGGGCCTGTGAAGCAACATTCCATCCTCATAATACCTAGGGCACACAGAGCCGTATGGCGAGGGTCCCGGGAGCAGAATAATGCCATCATAATTCATACGGCCATGGGTGGCATTTCCAGAGGGGCCTGGAAAACAGCATTCTATATTCTTAATTCATAGAGAACTCGGGGCCTATCCTCAGTGCCCCAGGAAGCAGCATTCCTTCCTCATAATTCATATAGCCATGAGGGGCGTATCTCAAGTGGCTGGTGAAAAAGCATTCTGTTCTCATAGTTTGTAGGGCCGGGGGGGGGGCGCATATCCTTAGGGACCTGGAAACAGCATTCTGCCCTTGTAATACATAGGGCAACAGGGTGAGCATCTCCAGGGTCCCTGAAAGCAGCATTCCATCCTCATAATTTTTAGGGCACTTGGGGGCGTATGCCTAGAAGCCTGAGAAGCAGCATTCTGTCCTCATAATTTTATAGGGCACTCCAGGGCATATCCTGAGGGGCCTGAAAAGCAGCATTCCATCCTAATAATACTTAGAGCCATAGGGGGAGTATCCTGAGTTGCCCAGAAAGTAACATTCCATCCTCATAATTAGTAGAACACTTAGGGGCTTATCCCTAGCAACTTGGGAAGCAGCAATCTATCCTCATAGTTCGAAGAAAACTCGGGGGTTTATCCTGAGGGACCAGGGAAGCAGCATTCCCTCCTATAATTTGTACAGCACTAGGGAGCGTATCCCGAGGGGAAGGGGAAGTAAAATTGTGTTCTCATAATTCATAGGGCACTCGGAGGCCTGTCGTTATGGGCCCGGGAAGCGGCATTTTGACCTCATAATTCATAGGGCACTGGGGGAGCTATCTTGAAAGCCCCGGGAAGCAGCATTTGTCCTCAGTACTTAGAGGGCACTCAGGAACGTATGTCATGAAGCCCAGGAAGCAGAAATCTGTCCTCATAATACGAAGAGCACTCCCAGGCGTATACAGTTTGGCCCGTGTAGTAGCATTCAGTCCTCATAATTGGTAGGGCACTCGAGGGTGTATCCTGAGAAGCACGGGAAGCAGCATTCCGTCCTAATAGTTGGTAGGGCATTCGAGGATGTATCCTGATGGGCCCGGGAAGCAGCATTACATCTTCATAATTCGTAGGGCACTCGGGGGCATATCCCAAGGGTCCAGGGAAGCAAAATTCCATCCTCATAATTCGTAGAGCACACGCAGGTGAGTCCCGAGGAGCCCAAGAATCAGCATACCAACCTCATAATTCGTAGGGCACTCAGAGGTGTATTCTGAGGGGCCTGGGAAGTAGCATTTTATTCTCCTAATGCATAGGGCACTTGGGGGCATATCCGGAGAGTCCAGGAAAGAAGTATTCTGTTCCCATAGTTCGTAGGGCCTTGTGGGACATATTTTGAGGGGCCCGAGAAGCAGCATTCCGTCCTGCTAATTCCTAGGCCACTCTGGGGCGTATGCCCAGGGGCCTGGGAAGCAGCATTCCTTTCTCATAATTCATGGGGCACTCAAGGGCATATTCTGAAGGGCCCATGAAGCAGCATTCCTTTGTAAAGATACGAAGGGCATTCAGGGGCGTATTCCGAGAGTCCCACGAAGCCGATTTCCATCCTCATTTTCCTAGGGCCATGGAAAGCATATCCCACAGTGCCCAGGAAGCAGCTGTATGTCCTCATAACTCGAAGGGCACTCAGGGGGCACATACCAAGGCCCCCGGAAAGCAGCATTCCATCCACATAATTCGGAGAAATATGGGGGCCGAATCCCAAGTGTCCGGAAGCAGCCTTCCTTCCTCATAAATCATAGAGCCATGGAGGGAGTATCCCGAGTGGACTGGAAAGCAGTATTATGTCCTCATAATTCGTAGAGTAAAGGGGGGGCTTCTCCTGAGCGCCCAGGAAGCAGCATTCCAACCTCAAAATTCGAAGGACCATGGAGTGCTTCTTCTGACAGTTCCGGGAAGAAGCATTCTGTCCTCATAATCCAGAGGGCACTCAGGGATGAACCCCGAGGAGCACAGGAAGCAGCATTCCATCCTAGCAATCTGTAGGGCCATGGGTAGCATGTCCCAAGGAGCACAGGAAGCAGCATTCTGTCCTCATAATCCAGAGGGCACTCAGGGATGAACCCCGAGGAGCACAGGAAGAAGCATCCCGTCCTAATAATTTTTAGGACCATGGGGAGCATATCCCGGGGGGCCCGGAAAAAGCGTTTCATCCTCACAATTCGCAGCACACTCGGGGCATATCCGGACGGGCCCGTGAAGAAGCATTCCATCCTCATAACTCATAGGGCATTCAGGGGCATATCCCGTTGGGCCCGAAAAGCAGCATTCGGTCCTAATAATTCATAGGGCCATAAGGGGAGTATCCCATGTTGCCCCGGAATGAGCTTTCCATCCTCATAATTAGTGGAACACTTGTGGCTGTATCTTCAGGGGACCAGGGAGAAGCATTTCCCCCTCTTAATATGTAGGAAACGTGGGGACGTATTCCGAGCAGCCCGAGAAGCAGCATTCCATCTAAAAAATTCTGGGTTCATGGGGGGAGTATTCTGAGTGGCCCCGGAAGCAGCATTCTGTTCTCATGATTCAGAGCGCAATCTGGGCGTATCCCGAAGGGCCCGGAAAGCAGCATTCCCTCTATAATTCGTAGAGCACTAGGGAGCGTACCCCAAGGGGATAGGGAAGTAGAATTGTGTTCTCATAATTCGTAGGGCACTCGGAGGCCTGTCCCGATGAGCCCGGGAAGCAGCGTTGTCACCTAATAATTTGTAGGGCACTGGGCAGGTTATCCTGAGGGCTCTGGGAAGCAGCATTTTGTCTTCAATACTTGGAGGGTTCGTAGAGCACTAGGGAGCGTACCCCAAGGGGATAGGGAAGTAGAATTGTGTTCTCATAATTCGTAGGGCACTCGGAGGCCTGTCCCGATGAGCCCGGGAAGCAGCGTTGTCACCTAATAATTTGTAGGGCACTGGGCAGGTTATCCTGAGGGCTCTGGGAAGCAGCATTTTGTCTTCAATACTTGGAGGGCACTCCGGGACATATGTCATGAAGCCCAGGAAGCAGCAATCCATCCTCATAATTCGAAGGGCACTTCCGGGAGTATCCAGTTTGGCCCATGTAGCAGCATTCAGTCCTCATAATTTTTAGGGCACTCGTGGGTGTATAATGAGAAGCACGGAAAGCAGCATTCTGTCCTCATAATTGGGAGGGCATTCGAGGACATAACCTGATGGGACCGGGAAGCAGCATTGCGTCCTCATATGTCGTAGGGCACTCGGGGGCATATCCCCAGGTTTCTGAAGCAGAATTCTGTTCTTGTAACACGTAGGGCACTCTTGGACATACCCTAAGGGGCCCGGGAAGCAGCCTTTTATCCTCCTAATGCATAGGGCAGTCGGGGCCATATTCCGAGTGGCCTGGGAAGCAGCATTCCATCCTCATAATTGGGAGGGCATTTGAGGATATATCCTCATGGGCCCGGGAAGCAGCATTGCATCCTCATAACTCGTACGGCACTCTTGGGCATATCCGGAGAGGCCCAGTAATCAGCATTCTGTCCTCATAATTCATAGCGCCATGGATGGCATTTCCCCAGGGCCCCGGAAAGCAGCATTCTGACCTCGTAATTCGTAGGGCACTCAGAGGTGTATTCCCACGTGCCCAGGAAGCAGACTTTTACCCTCCGAATGCATAGGGCACTCAGGGATGTATCCCGAGGAGGACAGGAAGCAACATTCCATCCTCATAATTTGGAGGACCATGGTGGGCAAATCCTGAGGGGCCCGGAAACAGCATTCTGCCCCTGTAATACATAGGGCGATGGGGGGAGTACCCTGAGGGTCCCGGGAAGCAGCATTCCATTTTCATAATTCGAACGGCCATGGGGGCATATATCGAGAAGCCCAGGAAGCATCTTTCCATCCTCATAATTCAGAGGGCACTTAGGAACAAATCCCGAGGAGCACAGGACGCAGCATTCCGTCCTAACAATTTGTAGGGCCATGTGGAGCATATCCCGAGGAGCACAGGAAGCCGCATTCCGTTCTCATAATTTGTAGGGCCATAGGGAGCATATCCCGAGGGGCCTGGAAAAAGCATTCCATCCTCATAATTCGCAGGACACTCGGGGCATATCCGGAAGGGCCCGGGAAACAGCATTCTGTCCTCATAATTCAGAGGGCACTCAGGCACGTATCCCGAGAAGCACAGGGAGCAGCATTCCGTCCTCAAAATTTGTAGGGCCATAGGGAGCATATCTCGAGGACTCCGGAAAAAGCATTTCATCCTCAGTGTTCCTAGCACACTCGGGGGATAACCGGAAGGGCCCGTGAAGCACCACTTCATCCTCATAATGCATAGGGCACTAAGGGACGTATACTGAGGGCCCCGAAAAGTAGCATCGGTCCTAATAATTCAAAGGGCCATAGGGAGAATATCCCGAGTGGCCCGGGAACCAGGATTGTGTTCTCATATTTCGTAGAAATATGGGGGCTGAATCCCGGGGCTCCGAGAAGCAGCCTTCCGTCCTCATGATTCCTAGGGTGCTTGAGGGCATATCCCAAAGGCCCGAAAGAAGCTTTCCATTCTCAAAAATCATAGGGTCATGGGGGAAGTATCCCCAGAGGCCTGGGAAGCAGCATTCCATCCTCATAATTCGTAGGGCCATGGGGAGCATATCCCAATGGGCCCAGAAAAAGCATTTCTTCCTGATAACTCTCAGCACACTCTGGGCATATCTGAAAGGGCCCTGAAAGCAGCATTCTGTCCTCATAATTCATAGGGCACTCAGGAACATATAACAAGGGTCCTGAAAAGCAGCATTCGGTCCTAGTAACTCATAGGGCCATAGGGAGAGAATCCCCAGTGGCCCTGGAAGCAGCATTCCACCGTCATAGTTAGTGGAACACTCGGGGCTGTATCCCGAGGGAACCAGGGAGCAGCATTTCCCCCTCTTAATTGTAGGGAACTTGGGGGCGTATCCCGAAGGGCCTGGGAAGCAGGATTCCGTCCTCATAATTCATAGGATCATACAAGGCTTATCTCGATGGGTCCGGGAAAGCGTATTCTGTCCTCATAATTCGTAGGGCACTCGGGGGTGTATTCCGAGTGGCCCGGGAAGCAGCATTCTATCCTCATGATTCACTTCGCGCATATCTTGAAGGACCTGGAAGCAGCATTCCCTCCTATAATTCGTACAGCACTAGGGAGCATATCCCGAGGGGATGGGGAAGTAACATTCCGTTCTCATAATTCGTAGGGCACTGGGGGGGGGGTATCCTGAGGAACCCAGAAAGAAGCATTCTGTCCTCATAACTCATGGGGCACTCGGGGACAAATTTCGAGAAGCCTGGGAAGCAGCATTCCATCCTCATAGTTCGTAAGGCACTCATGGGCATATCTTGAAGGGCCTGTGAAGCAACTTTCCATCCTCATATTTCCTAGGGCACTGAGGGCCGTATGTCAAGGGTCCCGGGAGCAGAATTATGTCATCATAATTCATAGGGCCATGGGTGACATTTCCAGAGTGGCCCGGCAAGCAGCACTCTATATTCTTAATTCATAGAGAACTCGGGGCCTCTCCTCAGTGTCCCAGGAAGCTGTATTCCTTCTTCATAATTCGTACAGCCATGGGGGCGTATCTCAAGTGGCTCGTGAAAAAGTATTCTGTCCTCATAATTTGTAGGGCCATGGGGTGTAATATCTTGAGGGGCCTGGAAACAGCAATCTGCCCTTCTAACACATAGGGTGACGGGGGGAGTATCCCGAGGGTCCCTGGAAGCAGCATTCCATCCTCATAATTTGTAGGTACTTGGGGGCATATTTCCAGAAGACAGAGAAGCAGCATTCCATCATCATATTTCATAGGGCACTCCGGGGCATATCCTGAGGGGCCCGAAAAGCAGCATTCCGTTCTCATAATTTGTAGAGCCACAGGGAGCATACCCCGAGGGGCCCGGAAAAAGCATTCCGTCCTCATAATTCACAGCACACTCCTGGCATACCTGGAAGTGCCCAGGAAGCAGCATTCTGTCCTCATAATTCATAGGGCTCTCAGGGACGTATCTCGAGGTGCCAGGGAAGCAGCATTCCATCCTCATAATTTGTAGGGCCATGGGGAGCATATTCCAAGGGGCCCGGAGAAAGCATTCCATCCTCATAATTCGCAGCACACTCTGGGCATATCCGGAAAAGCCCGGGAAGCAGCATTCTGTCCTCATAATTCATAGCGCACTCAGAGGTGTATCCCCAGAGGCCCGAAAGGCAGCATTCGGTTCTAATAATTCATAGGGCCATAGGAGGAGTATCCTGAGTGGCACGGGAGGCAGCATTCCATCCTCATAATTAGTGAAACACACAGGGCTGTATTCCGAGGGGACCAGGGAGCAGCATTTCCCCCTCTTAATACGTAGGAAACTAGAGGGCGTATCCCGAGCGTCCCGAGAAGCAGCATTCCATCCTTAAAAATCCTAGGATCATTGGGGTAGTATCCCCAGAAGCCCAAGAAGCAGCATTCCATCCTCATAACTCGTAGGGCACTCTGGGACATATCCCGAGGGGTCCGGGAAACAGCATTCTGTCCTCATAATTTATAGGGCCATGGAGGGTGTTTCCTGAGGGCCCCGGGAAGTAGCATTCCATCTTCATAATTTGTAGGGCACTTGGGGCCATATCCCCAGAAGCCGGAGAAGCAGCATTCTGGCCTCATAATTAATAGGGCACTCCGGGGCATATCCCGAGGGGCCCGAAAAGCATCATTCCAACCTAATAATTCTTAGGACCATAGGGGGAGTAACCTGAGTGGCCCGGAAAGCAGCATTCCATCCTCATAATTAGTAAAACACACAAGGCCGTATCCCTAGTGGCCCGGGAAACAGCATTCTGTCCTCGTATTTCGAAGGGCAGTCAGGGTGTATACTTAGGGACCGGGGAAGCAGCATTCCCTCCTATAATTTGTAGAGCACTAGTCAGCGTATCCCGAGGGGACTGGGAAGTAGAATTGTGTTCTCATAATTCGTAGGGCACTCGGAGGCCTGTCCCGATGGGCCTGGGAAGCAGCATTGTGACCTCATAATTCGTAGGGCACTGGGGGGTTATCCTGAGGGGCCTGGAAAGCAGCATTTTGTCCTCAGTACTTGGAGGGCACTCGGGGATGTATGTCATGAAGCCCAGGAAGCAGAAATCCGTCCTCATAATTCGAAGGGCACTCCCGGGAGTATACAGTTTGGCCCATGTAGCAGCATTCAGTCCTCATAATTGGTAGGACACTCGAGGGTGTATCCTGAGAAGCACGGGAAGCAGCATTCCATCCTCATAGTTGGTAGGGCATTCGAGGACATATCCTGGTGGCCCCGGGAAACAGCATTTTGTCCTCATACTTCGTAGGGCACTCAGGGGCATATCCCAAGGGTCCTGGGAAGCAAAATTCCATTCTCATAATTCATAAGGCACTCGCAGGTGAGTCCCTAGGAGCCCGAGAAGAAGCATTCTATCCTCATAAATCATAGGACGCTCGGGGACATATACCGAGGACCTCGGGAAGCAGCATGGTGTCCTCATAATTCATAGCGCCATGGGGGACGTTTCCCAAAGGGCCCGAAAAGCAGCATTCCAACTCCTGGGAAGCAAAATTCCATTCTCATAATTCATAAGGCACTCGCAGGTGAGTCCCTAGGAGCCCGAGAAGAAGCATTCTATCCTCATAAATCATAGGACGCTCGGGGACATATACCGAGGACCTCGGGAAGCAGCATGGTGTCCTCATAATTCATAGCGCCATGGGGGACGTTTCCCAAAGGGCCCGAAAAGCAGCATTCCAACCTCATAATTCGTATTGCACTTGGAGGTGTATTCCGAGGGGCCTGGGAAGCAGCCTTTTATCCTACTAATGCATAGGGTACTCGAGGGCATATCCCGAGAGGCCGGGGAAGAATCATTCCGTTCTCATATTTGGTAGGGCCTTGTGCGGCATATTTTGAGGGGCCTGGGAAGCAGCATTCCTTCCTCATAATTCATGGGGCACTCAAGGCCATATTCTGAAGGGCCCATGAAGAAGTATTCTGGTGTAAAGTTTCGTAGGGCATTCAGGGGCGTATTCCGAGGGTAACAGGAAGCAGATTTCCATCCTCATTTTCCTAGGGCCATGGGGAGCATATCCCACAGTGCCCAGGAAGCAGTTGTCCGTCCTCGTATGTCGTTGGGCACTCGGGGGTACATCCTGAGGTCCCCGAAAAGCAGCATTCCATCCTCATAATTCGTAGAAATATGTGGACCGAATCCCGAGTGTCCGGAAGCAGTCTTCCTTCCTCATAATTCCTAGGGCACTGAGGGACGAATCCCTAGAAGCCCGGGAAGCAGCATTTCTTCCTCATAAATCATAGGGCCATGGGGGGGAGTATCCGGAGTGGCCTGGAAAGCAGTATTCTGTCCTCATAATTCGTAGAGTAAAGGGGGGCTTCTCCTGAGGGGCCCAGGAAGCAGCATTCCAACCTCATAATTCGAAGGACCACGGAGTGCTTATCCTGACAACTCCGGGAAGCAGCATTCTGTCTTCATAATTTGTAGATTCATGAGTGGCGTTTCCCGTGCGGCCAGAGAAGCAGTATTCTCTCCTCCTAATTCATAGGGTAAAGAAGGGCTTATCCTGAGGGGTCCGGGAAGCAGCATTCTGTCCATATATTTCGTTGGGCACTTGGCTGCGAATCCGGAAGGGCCCATGAAGCAGCATTACATCCTCATAATTCGAAGTGCATTCGGGGGTGTATCCCGCGTGGCCAGGGAAGCATCATTCCCTCCTATAATTCACAGAGCACAAGGGGTTGTATTCTGAAAGGACGAGGAAGTAGCATTCTGTCCTCATAACTCATAGGGCACTCAGAGACGTATGACAAGAAGCCTAACAAGCAGAAATCTATCCTCATAATTCGAAGGGCTTTCCCGGGAGTACCCAGTTTGGCCTGTGTAGCAGCATTCAGTGCTCATAATTAGTAGGGCACTCGGGGGAATATTCCAAAGGGTCCCGAAGCAGAATTCCGTCCTCATAAATCGTAGGGCGCTCTGGGACATATCCGGAGGGGCCCAGGAAGCAGCATTCTGTCCTCATAATTCATAGCGCCATGGCGTTTCCCCAGGTGCCCGGGAGGCAGCATTCCGACCTCATATTTCATAGGGCACACGGAGGTGTATTTTGGGGGGCCCGGGAAGGAGACTTTTATCCTTCTAATGCATAGGGCACTCAGGGATGTATCCCGAGGAGCACAGGAAGCAACATTCCATCCTCATAATTTGTAGGACCATGGTGGGCATATCCTGAGGGGCATGGAAACAGCATTCTGCACCTGTAATACACAAGGTGATGGGGGCAGTATCCTGAGAGTCCTGGGAAGCAGCGTTCTATTTTCATAATTTGAACGGCAATGGGGCATATCTCGAGAAGCCCAGGAAGCAGCATTCCATCCTTATAATTCAGAGGGCATGCGGGAATGTATCCAGAGGAGCACAGGAAGCAGCATTCCATCCTCAAAAATCCTAGGGTCATAGGGGGAGTATCCTGAATGTCCCGGGAAGCAGCATTCCATCCTCATGATTCAGAGCACACTCAGAGCATATCGCGAATGGCCTGGGAAGCAGCATTCCCTCCTATAATTCATAGAGCACTAGGGAGCATTTTCCAAGGGGATGGGAAGGTAGCATTCCGTTCTCATAATTCGTAGGGCACTGGAAGGGGGGGGTATCCTGTGGAACACGGAAAGAAGCATTCTGTCCTCCTAACACGTAGGGCACATGGGGACATTTTTCGAGAAGCCCGGGAAGCAGCATTCCATCCTCATAATTTGTAGGGCCATGGGGAGCATATCCGGAGGGGCCCGGAAAAAACATTCTTGCCTCATAATTTGCAGCACTCTCCAGGCATATACGGAAGGGCCTGGGAAGCAGAATTCTGTCCTCATAATTCTTAGGCTACTCGGGGGTGTATCCCCAGAAGCCCAGAAAGCAGCATTCCATCCTCATAATTCATAGGGCACTCAGGGGCATATCCCGAGTAGCCCGAAAAGCAGCATCCGGTTCTAATAATCCATAGGGCCATAGGGAGAGTTTCCCCAGTGTTTCTGGAAGCAGCATTCCATCCTCATAATTAGTGGAACACTCGAGGCTGTATCCCGAGGGGACCAGGAAGCAGCATTTCTCCCTCTTAATACGTAGGGAACTTGGAGGCGTATCCCGGGGGCCTGGGAAGCGGCATTCCATCCTCATAATTCGTAGAACCATACAAGGTTTATCTCGATGGGTCCGGGAAGCACTATTGTGTCCTCATAATTCGTAGGGCACTCAGGGGTGTATCCCGAGGGGCCCAGAAAGCAGCATTCTGTCTTCATATTTCGTAGAAATATGGGGGCTGAATCCCAAGGCTCCGAGAAGCACTCTTCCATTCTCATAATTCCTAGGGCACTCTGGGGCATATCCCAAGGGGCCTGAAAAGCAGCATTCCGTCCTCAAAAATCTAAGGGTCATGGGGAAAGTATCCCCAGTGGCCCAGGAAGCAGCATTCCATCCTCAAAATTCACAGCACACTCAGGGAATATCCAGGAGGGCCCGGGAAGCAGCATTCTGTCCTCAGAATTCGTAGGGCACACAGAGACATATCCCGAGGTGCCAGGGAAGCAGCATTGTGTCCTCATAATTTGTAGGGCCATGAGGAGCATATCCCGAGGGTCCCGGAAAAAGCATTCCATCCGCATAATTCACAGCACAGTCGGTGCATATCCAGAAGGGCCCGTGAAGCAGCATTCCATCCTCATAATTCATTGGGCACTCAGGGGTGTATCCCGAGGGGCCCAAAAGGCAGAATTCGGTCCTAATAATTCATAGGGCCATAGGAGGAGTATCCCGAGTGGCACGGGAGGCAGCATTCCATCCTCATAATTAGTGGAACACACGGGGCTGTATTCCGAGGGGACCAGGGAGCAGCATTTCCCCCTCTTAATACGTAGGAAACTAGAGGGCGTATCCCGAGCGGCCCGAGAAGCAGCATTCCATCGTTAAAAATCCTAGGATCATTGGGGAAGTATCCTGAGAAGCCCGGGAAGCAGCATTCCATCCTCACAATTTGTAAGGCACTCACGGGCATAACCTGAAGGGCCTGTGAAGCAACATTCCATTCTCACAATTTGTAGAGCACTCGGGGGCATATCCCCAGAAGCACAAGAAGCAGCATTCCATCCTCATAATTCATAGGGCACTCCGAGGTGTATCCCGAGGGGCCTGAAAATGCAGCATTCCATCCTAATAATTCTTAAGGTCATAGAGGTAGTATCCTGAGTGGCCCGGAAAGCAGCATTCCATCATCATAATGAGTAGAACACTCAGGGGCACATCCCTAGTGGCCTGGGAAGCAGCATTCCATCCTCATAATTCGAAGGGCATTGGGGGCGTATCCCGAGGGGCCTGGGAAGCGGCATTCCATCCTCATAATTCGTAGGACCATACAGGCTTGTCTCGATGGGTCCGGGAAGCACTATTCTGTCCTCATAATTCGTAGGGCACTCGGGGGTGTATCCCGAGGGGCCCGGAAAGCAGCATTCTGTCTTCATATTTCATAGAAATATGGGGGCTGAACCCCGAGGCTCCGAGAAGCACTCTTCCATTCTCATAATTCCTAGGGCACTCCGGGGCATATCCCAAGGGGCCCGGGAAACACCATTCCATCCTCATAATTTGTAGGGCGCTTGGGGGTGTATCCCCAGAAGCCCAAGAAGGAGCATTCCAACCTCATAATTAAAAGGGCACTCCGAGGTGTATCCCGAGGGGCCCTAAGATGCAGCATTCCACCCTAATAATTCTTAGGGCCTTAGGGGGAGTATCCTGAGTGGCCTGGAAAGCAGCATTCCATCCTCATAATCGGTAGAACACTCAGAGGCATATCCCTAGCGGCCTGGGAAGCAGCATTCCGTCCTCATAATTCGAACGGCACTCGGGGGTGTATCCTGAGGGACCGGGGAAGCGGCATTGCCTCTTTTAATTCCTAGAGCAGTAGGGAGTGTATCTCGAGGGGATGGGGAAGTAACATTGTGTTCTCCTAATTCGCTGGGCACTCGGAGGCCTGTCTCGATGGGCCCAGGAAGCAGCATTGTGACCTCATAATTTGTAGGCCACTGGTGTCGTTATCCTGAGGGGCCTGGGAAGCAGCATTTTGTCCTCAATACTTGGAGGGCACTCAGGGACGTATGTCATGAAGCCCAGGAAGCAGCAGTCCGTCCTCATAATTCGAAGGGCACTCCCGGGAGTATCCAGTTTGGCCTGTGTAGCAGCATTCAGTCCTCATAATTGGTAGGGCACTCGAGGGTGTATCCTGAGAAGCATGGGAAGCAGCATTCCGTCCTCATAATTGGTAGGGCATTCGAGGATGAATCCTGAATTGCCTGGGAAGCAGCATTGCATCCTCATAAGTCATAGGGCACTCGGGGGCATATCCCGAGGGGTCCCGAAGCAGATATCCGTCCTCATAACTCACAGGGCACTTTGGGATATATGCCGAGGGCCCCGGGAAACTGTAGGACCATACAGGCTTATCTCGATGGGTCCGGGAAGCACTATTCTGTCCTCATAATTCGTAGGGCACTCGGGGGTGTATCCCGAGGGGCCCGGAAAGCAGCATTCTGTCTTCATATTTCATAGAAATATGGGGGCTGAACCCCGAGGCTCCGAGAAGCACTCTTCCATTCTCATAATTCCTAGGGCACTCCGGGGCATATCCCAAGGGGCCCGGGAAACACCATTCCATCCTCATAATTTGTAGGGCGCTTGGGGGTGTATCCCCAGAAGCCCAAGAAGGAGCATTCCAACCTCATAATTAAAAGGGCACTCCGAGGTGTATCCCGAGGGGCCCTAAGATGCAGCATTCCACCCTAATAATTCTTAGGGCCTTAGGGGGAGTATCCTGAGTGGCCTGGAAAGCAGCATTCCATCCTCATAATCGGTAGAACACTCAGAGGCATATCCCTAGCGGCCTGGGAAGCAGCATTCCGTCCTCATAATTCGAACGGCACTCGGGGGTGTATCCTGAGGGACCGGGGAAGCGGCATTGCCTCTTTTAATTCCTAGAGCAGTAGGGAGTGTATCTCGAGGGGATGGGGAAGTAACATTGTGTTCTCCTAATTCGCTGGGCACTCGGAGGCCTGTCTCGATGGGCCCAGGAAGCAGCATTGTGACCTCATAATTTGTAGGCCACTGGTGTCGTTATCCTGAGGGGCCTGGGAAGCAGCATTTTGTCCTCAATACTTGGAGGGCACTCAGGGACGTATGTCATGAAGCCCAGGAAGCAGCAGTCCGTCCTCATAATTCGAAGGGCACTCCCGGGAGTATCCAGTTTGGCCTGTGTAGCAGCATTCAGTCCTCATAATTGGTAGGGCACTCGAGGGTGTATCCTGAGAAGCATGGGAAGCAGCATTCCGTCCTCATAATTGGTAGGGCATTCGAGGATGAATCCTGAATTGCCTGGGAAGCAGCATTGCATCCTCATAAGTCATAGGGCACTCGGGGGCATATCCCGAGGGGTCCCGAAGCAGATATCCGTCCTCATAACTCACAGGGCACTTTGGGATATATGCCGAGGGCCCCGGGAAACAGCATTGCAACCTCATAATTCCTAGGGCACTCGGAGGTGTATTCCCAGGGGCCCGGGAAGCAGACTTTTATTTTCCTAATGCATAGGGCACTCAGGGATGTATCTCGAGGAGCACAGGAAGCAGTATTCCATCCTCAGAATTTGTAGGACCATGGTGGGCATATCCTGAGGGGCCCGGAAACAGCATTATGCCCCTGTAATACATAGGGCGATGGGGGGAATATCTTGAGGGTCCCGTGAAGCAGCATTCCATTTTCATAATTCCAATAGCCATGGGGGTATATCTCGAGAAGCCGGGGAAGTAGCATTCCATCTTCATAATTCAGAGGGCACTCGAGGACCTATCCCGAGGAGCACAGGAAGCAGCATTCTGTCCTCATAATTTGTAGGGCTATGGGGAGCATATCCCAAGGGGCCCGGAAAAAGCATTCCTTCCTCATAATTCGCAGCACACTTGGGGCATATCCGGAAGGGCGCAGGAAGCAGCATTCTGTCCTCATAATTCTTAGCCTACTCGGGGGTGTATCCCCAGAAGCCCGGAAAGCAGCATTCCACCCTCATAATTCATAGGGCACTCAGGGATGTACCCCAAGGGGCCCTAAAAGCAGCATACTGTCCTAATTATTCATAGGGCCATAGGAGGAGTATCCCGATTGGTCCGGGAGGCAGCATTCCATCCTCATAATTAGTGGGACACTCAGGGCTGTATCCCAAGGCGACCAGAGATCAATATTTCCTTCTCTTAATATGTAGGAAACTCGAGGGCGTATCCCAAGCGGCCCAAGAAGCAGCATTCCGTCCTTAAAAATTCTAGGGTCATGGGGGGAGTATCCTGTGTGGCCCGGGAAGCAGCATTCCATCCTCATGATTCCGATCGCACTCAGGGCGTATCTCCAAGGGCCTCGGAAGCAGCATTCCATTTTCATAATTCGAACGGCCACGGGGACATGTATTGAGAAGCCTGGGAAGCAGCATTCCGTCCTCATAATTCAGAGAGCACTCAGGCACATGTCCTGAGGATCACAGGAAGCAGCAATCTGTCCTCATAATGTGTAGGGCCATCGAAAGCATATCCCGAGGGGCCTGGGAAGCAGCATTCTGTCCTCATAATTCGTAGGACTATAGAAGGCTTATCTTGATGAGTCCAGGAAGCACTATTCTGTCCTCATATTTCATAGGGCACTCGGGGCTGTATCTCGAGGGGCCCAGAAAGCAGGATTCTGTCCTCATATTTCATAGAAATATGGCGGCTGAATCCCAAGGCTCCAAGAAGCAGCCTTCCGTCCTGATGATTCCTAGGGCACTCTGGAGCATATCCCGAGAAGCCCGAAATGCAGCATTCCATTCTCAAAAATCGTAAGGTCTGGGGAAAGTATCCCCAGTGGCCCGGGAAGCAGCATTCCATCCTCATAATTAGTGGAACACTCAGGGGCCTATCCCTAGCGGCCCGGGAAGCAGCATTCCATCCTCATAATTCACAAGGCACTGGGGGCATATCCCAAAGGGCCTGGGAAGCAGCATTCCATCCTCATAGTTCGAAGGGCACTCAGGGGTTCATCCTGAGGGACCGGGGAAGCAGCATTCCCTCCTATAATTCGTAGAGCACTAGGGAGCGTATCCCGAGTGGATGGGGAAGTAGAATTGTGTTTTCATAATTCATAGGGCACTCGGAGGCCTGTCCTGATAGGCCTGGGAAGCAGCATTGTCACCTCATATTTCATAGGGCACTAGGGGGGTATCCGGAGGGCCCCAGAAAGCAGCATTTTGTCCTCAATATTTGGAGAGCACTCAGGGATGTATGTCATGAAGCCCAGGAAGCAGCAGTCCGTCCTCATAATTCGAAGGGCACTCCCGGGAGTATCCAGTTTGGCCTGTGTAGCAGCATTCAGTCCTCATAATTGGTAGGGCACTCGAGGGTGTATCCTGAGAAGCACGGGAAGCAGCATTCCGTCCTCATAATTGGTAGGGCATTCGAGGACATATCCTGATGGTCCCAGGAAGCAGCATTGCATCCTGATAATTCGTAGGGCACTCGGGGGCATATCCCAAGGGTCCCGCTAAGCAAAATTCAATCCTCATAATTCATAGGGCACTCGTGGGTGAGTCCTGAGGATCCCGAGAAGCAGCATTCCATCCTCATAATTCATAGGACATTCGGAGACATATCCCTAGGGCCTCGGAAAGCAGCATTCTGTCCTCATAATTCATAGCGCCATGGGGGGCGTTTCCCAAAGGGCCTGGGAAGCAGCATTCCAACCTCATAATTTGTAGGGCACTCGGAGGTGTATTCCGAGGGGCCTGGGAAGCAGCCTTTTATCCTCCTAATGCATAGGGCACTCGGGGGCATATTCCAAGAGTCCGGGAAAGAAGCATTCTGTTCTCATAGTTCGTAGCGCCTTGTGGGGCATGTTTTGAGGGGCCCGGAAAGCAGCATTCCATCCTGCTAATTGCTAGGCCACTCTGGGGTGTATGCTCAGGGGCCTGAAAAGCAGCATTCTTTCCTCATAATTCATGGGTCACTCAAGGGCATATTCCAAATAACCCATGAAGCAGTATTCCTTTGTAAAGATTCGTAGGGCATTCAGGGGGTATTCCGAGGGTCCTAGGAAGCAATTTCCATCCTCATTTTCCTAGGGCCATGGGGGGCATATCCCACGGTGCCCAGTTAGCAGCTATCCATCCTCATAATTCGTAGGGCACTCAGGGGCACATCCCGAGGTCCCTGGAAAGCAGCATTCCGTCCTCATAATTTGTAGAAATATGGGATCGAATTCCGAGTGTCCAGGAAGCAGCCTTCCTTCCTCATAATTCCTAGGGCATTTAGGGGCATATCCCTAGAAGCCGGGGAAGCAGCATTCCTTCCTCATAAATCACAGGGCCATGGAGGGAGTATCCCGAGTGGCCTGGAAAGCAATATTCTGTCCTCATAATTCATAGAGTAAAGGGGGGCTTCTCTTGAGGGGCCCTTAAAGCAGCATTCCGTCCTCATAATTCGAAGTACCATGGAGTGCTTATCCCGACAATTCTGGGAAGCAGCATTCTGTCCTCATAATTTGTAGATTCATGGGTGGTGTTTCGCGTGCGCCCAGAGAAGCAGTATTCTGTCCTCCTAATTCATAGGATCAAGAAGGGCTTATCTTGAGGGGTTGGGGAAGCAGCATTCTGTTCTCCTAATTCATAGCACCATGGAGGGCCTTTCCCGAGGGGCCCGGGAAGCAGCATTCCAATTTCATAATTCATAGGGCACTCGGAGGTGTAATCTGAGGGACCTGGGAAGTAGCCTTTTATCCTCCTATTGCATAGGGCACTCGGGGCCATATCCTTAGAGGCCCGGGAAGCAGCATTTCATCTTCATAATTCGTAGGGCACTCAGGGATGTATCTCGAGGAGCACAGGAAGCAGCATTCCATCCTCATTATTTGTAGGACCATGGTGGGCATATCCTGAGGGGCCCGGAAACAGCATTCTGACCATGTAATTCATAGGGCCATGAGGGGAGTATCCCGAGGGGCCCTGGGAGCAGCATTCTGTCCACATAATTCGTTGGGCACTCGACTGAATCCCGAAGGGCCCGCAAAGCAGCATTCCATACTCATACTTAGAAGGGCACGTGGGGGTGTATCCCGAGTGGCCGGGGAAGCAGCATTCTGTCTTATAATTCGTACAGCACTTGCTGGCATATCCCTAGGGGATCGAGAAATAGTATTCCATTCTCATATTTCGTAGAGCACTCAGAGGCGTATTCTGATGGGCCCTGGAAGCATTATTCCGACCTCAATTCCTAGGGCACTCATGGCCATATCCCCAGGGCCCAGGAAGCAGCATTCCATTCTCATACTTTGTAGGGCACTCAGGTGCATATCCCAGAAGCCCAGGAAGCAGTATTCCGTCCTCATAATTTATAGAGTGCTGTGGGGCATATCCCAAGGGGCCCAGGAAGCAGCATTCTGTCCTCATAATTCGTAGGGCACTTGGGGACGTATCCCAAGGGGCCAGAAAAGCAGCATTCCATTTTCATTTTCCTAGGCCCATGGGGAGCATATTTCAAGGTGCCCGGGAAGCAGGATTCCGTCCTCATAATTCGTAGGACCAAAGAAGACTTATCTCGATCAATCCGGGAAGCAGTATTCTGTCCTCATAATTTGTAGTGCACTCTGGAGCATATCCCAAGAGGCCCAGGGTGCAGCATTCCCCCCTCTTAATACGTAGGGCACTCGTGCTGACATAGGTCTTGGGTTTTCCATGAGGCAAAAACAGGGGAGTCAGGTCTTGTCTTGCCTGAAGACGTGCATGGCCGCTTTCCTCTCCAGCTGCAGCAGCAGTGTCCGGCTCCCCATCGAGCAGACACAGGGATAGGTGGCTTGCCCTCGAGTTAAACCAAGTGCAGTCACACGTGCGAATGTGTCGGGAGTCGAGCCTCGGGGTGACAGTCGAGGCAGTGCAGGGCAGTCAGGTGCATCTGGAGTACACGAGGCATTTGGGAGACTTGGGGAATGGTGGCCTGACTCCTGAGTCTCCTCAGGGTTCTCTTGGTGTGAGCGCCTCTTCTAGGGATGCGAGGAGAGGCCCAGGAACCCCTTTCCAATGGAGCAGAGAAAGGGCCCTTCACCTGGAGCTGAGCAGAGGAAAACGGGGCTCCTCTTGAGTCACGGTGGGACCCTCAATATTCCTCTCGAATCAGGACTGGTGTGCTCGGGATCTTCATGGGTTACAGAAAGGGTGTGAAGAAGCCATTTGAGGTACAAGAGGGAAGGGAGGATTTCCCCTGAGATGCCACAGCAGACAAGAGCCTGATTCTGCCTGCAGGGGAGAAGCTTCTGGTTTTTCTCGAGTTGCAGCAGGGTCCTCTCGAGTTACGATGGGTACCCCAGGGACCCGCCACTGTAGCCTCAGGAAAGGCCAGTCACTGTGAGAGTTGTGAGTCGCCTCTGGGGATTCCACCCCAATCGTCACTGGTTTCTCAGTCCTCATCTGGTGCTGAGGCCAGAGCCTGAGCCTGTCTCTGCCATGCTGACGTAGGTCTTGGGGTTCCCCTGGAGACCCCACAGGGGAGTCAGGCCTCGTTTCACCTGGAGTCGTGCATGGCCACTTTCCTCCCCAGCTTTAGCAGCAGTGTCTGGCTCCCCATCGAGCGGACACAGGGATCTGTGGCTTGCCCTCAAGGTACCCCGTGGCTGTCACACGTGCCATTGTTTCCAGAGTCAAGTTCGGGGTGACAGTCGAGGCTGTGCAAGGCAGTCATTTGCATCTGGAGTGACTAAGGAATTTCGGGTCTTAAGGAATGGTGGACCGACACTTGAGGCTCCTCCCGACACTCCTGGTGCAAGCGCCTCCTCTTGGGATGTGAGAGGAGCTCCGGGAACTCTTTCCAGATGAAGCAGGAAAAAGGCTCCTCATCTGGAACTGAGCAGGGGAAAACGGGGCTTCTGTTCAGTCGCAGCGGGACCCTCAGGGTTTCTCTCCAGTGGAAACGGGTGGGGCAAAAACTTCTTGGGTCACAGCAAGGTTGTAAAGGAGCCTTTAGAGGTCCAAGTGGGAAGGGGTGATTTCCCCTGAGACATCACAGCAGACAATGGCCTCACCCCAACTGCAGGGGAGAAGCTTCTGGTTTTTCTTGAGTTGCAGCGGGGTCCTCTTGAGTTACGATGGGGACCCCAGGGACCAGCCCCTGAGGCCGAAGGAGAGGACAATCTCCGTACAAGTTTTGAGGCACCTCTGGAGATTCCTTCCCAGTCGTGGCCTCAGTCCTCAGTCCTCTTCTGCTGCTGAGGCCGGAGCCTGAGCTTGCTTCGCCCGTGCTGACATAGGTTTTGGGATTCCCCTGGAGCCCCACAGGGGAGTCAGGCCTCGACTCGCCTGAAGACGTGCACAGCCGCTTTCCTCCCCAGCTGCAGCAGCAGTGTCCAGCTCCCCGTCGAGTGGACACAGGGATCTGTGGCTTGCCCTCGAGGTACCCCAGGGCTGTCACACATGCCAGTGTGTCGGGAGTCCAGCCTCAGGGTGACAGCCGAGGCAGTGCAGGGCAGTCAGGTTCGTCTTGATTGGACGAGGCATTTGAGGGTCTTGGGGAATGGTGGCCCAACCCCTGAGGCTTCTCTTGACTCTCCTGGTGTGAGTGCCTCTTCTTGGGATATGAGGGGAGCCTTGGGAACCCTTTCCCGACGGAGCAGGGAAAGGGCCTCTCATCTGGAGCTGAGCAGGGGAAATCAGGTCTCCTCTTGAGTCGCAGCAAGATTCTCGGGGTTCCTCTTGAGTGGGGACGTGTGGGGCGGGGAAATTCTTGGGTCACAGCAAGGGTGTAAAGGAACCGTTCGAGGTCCAAGAGGGAAGCGGCGATTTCCCCCAAGATGCCGCAGTGGACAAGGGCCTCAACCCACCTGCAGGGGAGAAGCTTCTGTTTTTTCTACTGTTGTGGCGGGGTCCTTTCAGTTACGACGGGGACCCCAGGGACCCACCCCAGTGGCCCAGAAGAGGCCAGTCTCTGTGCAAGTTGTGAGGTGCCTCTGAGGATTCCTCCCGAGTCGACTCCTGGTCCTCAGTCCTCGTCTGGTGCCAAAGCCGGAACCTGAGCTTGCCTCACCCATGCTCACATAGGTCTTGGGGTTCCCCTGGAGCGCCCACAGGGGAGTCAGGTCTAGTCTTGCCTGGAGACGTGCACAGCCGCTTTCCTCCCCAGCTGTAGCAGCAGTGTCCGTCTCCCCATCGAGTGAAAACAGGGATCTGTGGCTTGCCCTCGAGGTACCACAGGGCTTTCACACGTGCCAGTGTGTTGGGAGTCGAGCCTTAGGGTGACAGTCGAGGCAGTGCAAGGCAGTCATGTTCATGTGGAGTAAATGAGGCATTTGGCGGTCTTGGGGAATGGTGGCCTGACCCCTGAGGCTCCTCCCAACTCTCCTGTTGTGAGCACCTCCTCTTGGGATGCAAGGGGGGCGCCGAGAACCCTTTCCTGACGGAACAGGGAAAGGGCCCCTCATCTGGATCTGAGTAGGGGAAAACACGTCTCCACTTGAGTCGCGGCAGGACCCTCGGGTTTCCTATCGAGTGGGGTCAGGTGGGGCAGGAACTTCTTGGGCCACACCAAGGGTGTGAAGCAGCCTTCGAGTTCCAGGAGGGAAGGGGTGATTTCCTTGGAGACACCGCAGCAGACAAGGGCCTCACCCCGCCTTCAGGGGAGAACCTTCTGGTTTTTCTCGAGTTGGGGCTGGGTACTCTCGATTTATGACAGGGACCCCAGGGACCACATCTGTGGCCTCAGGAGAGGCCAGTCTCTGTGCAAGTTGCTAGGTGCCTCTGAGGATTCCTCTCCAGTCGTCCCCGGGTTCTCAGTCCTTGTCTGGTGCTGAGATCGAAACCTGAGCTTGCCTCACCCATGCTGACAGGTTTTCGGGTTCCCCTGTAGCCCCACAGGGGAGTCAGGCCTCATCTCGCCTGGAGACGTGCACAGCCACTTTCCTCCCCAGCTGCAGCAGCAGTGTCTGGCTCATGGTCGAGCGGACACACGGATCTGTGGCTTGGCTTCGAGGAACTCCAGAGCTGTCACACGTGCCAGTGTGTCGTATTCAAGCCTCGGGATGACAGTTGAAGCAGTGCAAGGCATTCAGGTTCATCTAGAGTGGACGAGGTATTTGGTGGTCCTGGGGCATGATGACCCGACTCCTGAGACTTCTCCTGGCTCTCCTAGTGCGAGCGCCTCCTCTTTGAATGCAAGGGCAGTGCCAGGAACCCTTTCCCCATGGAGCAGGTAAAGGGCCCCTCATCTGGAGATGAGCAGTGAAAACGGGCGGGACTCATCTTGCATCAAGGTAAGACCCTCGGGGTTACTCTTGATTGAGGACAGGTGGGGCAGGAACTTCTTGGGTCAGAGCAAGGGTGTGAAAGAGCCTTTCGAGGTCCAAGATGGAAGGGGTGATTACCTCCTAGACCCCACAATGGACAAGGGCCTTACCATTCCTGCAGGGGAGAAGCTTCTGGTTTTACTCACGTTCTGGCAGAGTCCTCTCCAGTTACGACGGGGACCCCAGGGACCCACCCCTGTGGCCTCTGCAGAGGCCAGTCTTCGTGCCAGTTGTGAGGTGCCTCTGGGAATCCTCCCCAGTCTTCACTTGTTCCTCAGTCCTTGTCTGGTGCTCAGGCCGGAGCCTTACCTTTCCTTGTCCGTGCTGACATAGATCCTGGGGTTCCCCTGGAGCCCCCACAGGGGAGTGAGGCCTCGTCTCGAATGGAGACGTGCACAGCCGCTTTCCTCCCCAGCTGCAGCAGCAGCATCCGGCCTCCTCGTCAAGCGGACACAGGGATCTGTGGCTTGCCCTCTAGGTACCCCAGGGCTGTCACACATGCCAGTGTGTCGAGAGTCAAGCCTCGGGGTGACAAGGGAGCCATTTCAGGGCAGTCAGCTTCATCTGGAGTGGATGAGGCATTTGGGGGTCTTGGGAAATGGTAGCCCAACTCTGAGGCTCCTCTCAACTCTCCTAGTGTGAGTGCCTCCTCTTGGGATGCGAAGGGAGTGCCAGGAACCCTTTCCCGATGCAGCAAGTAAAGGGCCCCTCATCTGGAGCTGAGCAAGGGAAAACGGGGTTCCTCTTGAGT
>SJYC01144557.1:0-19260 GCA_006408675.1 Madoqua kirkii | reverse complement strand
CAAAATCACTGCAGATGGTGATTGCAGCCATGAAATTAAAAGACGCTTACTCCTTAGAAGAAAAGTTATGACCAACCTAGATAACATATTCAAGAGCAGAGACATTACTTTGCCAACTAAGGTCCCTCTAGTCAAGGCTATGGGTTTTCCTGTGGTCATGTATGGATGTGAGAGTTGGACTGTGAAAAAGGCGGAGCACCGAAGAATTGATGCTTTTGAAGTGTGATATTGGAGAAGACTCTTGGGAGTCCCTTGGACTGCAAGGAGATCCAACCAATCCATTCTGAAGGAGATCAGCCCTGGGATTTCTTTGGAAGGAATGATGTTAAAGCTGAAACTCCAGTACTTTGGCTACCTCATGCGAAGAGTTGACTCATTGGAAAAGACTCTGATGCTGGGAGGGATTGGGGGCAGGAGGAGAAGGGGATGACAGAGGATGAGATGGCTGGATGGCATCACTGACTTGATGGACATGAGTCTGACTGAACTCTGGGAGTTGGTCAGGGACAGGGAAGCCTGGTGTGCTGCGATTCATGGGGTCGCCGAGAGTCGGACACGACTGAGCAACTGAACTGAACTGAACTGAATGTTCTTCATATTCAGAAAAAAAACAATAAGGATAAGAAAGGGGGAAAACCCCTAGAACTGAAAACAAATGAACCCGATTGGATGTCAGCTGAATACCATAACCACAATGAGGAGGAAATAAAACACTAAGTAACTCATAAACACTATTTTAAAAAATTATTTTAAGCTTATTTGACTATTTACCTTCACTCTTGGGAAAGGTTAGAGAATAAAGGGGGACTGCCTAGAGGCTAAAGCTCCTACAGGTTTATTTATGGTGCTGGGAAGTATGAAGGAAGTATGCTATATTATAGGCTGGGGCAAATGACTGAATGTGTCATTGCTGGGAGTCAAGGTTCTCACTGTGAAAGAAGAGAGGTACCTCCCAGTGCACCAGCCCCGAGCATCCTGTATCATGTGTTGAACCTGGACTGGAGATTCATTTCACATATGATAATATACATGGATGGGGAGGGAGGTGAGAGGGCGGTTCAGGATGGGGAACACATGTACACCCATGGCAGATTCATGTCAATGTATGGCAAAACCAACACAATATTGTAAAGTAATTAGACTCCAATTAAAATAAATAAATTTATATTAAAAAAGAAGAGAGATACAGATAAGGAATAGAGGAAGAAAAATAAGAAGCCAGGGGAGGGGGATGAATGTAGAAAGAAGGTATAGATGTGTACACATGCACATGTGCACATGTATCTGTAAGTTGTCGTTGTTCAGTAGCTCAGTTGTGTCTGACTCCTTGTGACCTCATGGACTGCAGGAAGCCAGGCTTCCCTGTCCTTCACTGTCTCCTTGAGTTTTGCTCAAACTCATGTCTATTGAGTCGATAATGCCAGTCAATCATCTCATCCTCTGTTGTCCCCTTCTCCTCTTGCCCTCAATCTTTCGAGCATCACAGTCTTTTCCAATGAGTCAGCTCTTTGCATCAGGTGGCTGAAGTATTGGAGCTTCAGCTTTGGCATCAATCCTTCCAATGGATATTCAGGGCTTATTTCCTTTAGGATTGACTGGTTTGATCTCCTTGCTGTCCAAGGGACTCTCAAAGTCTTCTCCACCTACCTCTTAGGGTAATGGAAATAAAAACAAAAGTAAACAAGTGGGACCTAATTAAACTTAAAAGCTTTTACACAGCCAGACAAACTGTAAACAAGGTGAAAAGACAACCCTCAGAATGGGAGAGAATAATACCAAATGAAACAACTGACAAAGGATTAATTTCCAAAATATACAAGCAGCTTATACAAATTAATACCAGGAAAACAAACAACCCAGTCAAAAAGTGGGCAAAAGACAAAAACAGACATTTCTCCAAAGAAGACATACAGATGGCTAATAAACACATGAGAAAATGCTCAACATAGCTCATTATTAGAGAAATGCAAATCAAAACTACAATGAGATATCACCTCATCCCAGTCAGAATGGCCATCATCAATAAGTCTACAACAATAAATGCTTCTGAAGATGGTGTGGAGAAAAAGGAACCCTCTTGCACTATTGGTGGGAATGTAAATTGATACAGCCACTATGGAAGATGGCATGGAGATTCTTTAAAAAACTAGGACTAAAAGCATCATATGACCCACCAATCCCACTCCCAGGCATTTATCCTAAGGAAACTGAAATTGCAAAAGACACATGTACCCCATTGTTCATTGCAGCACTAGTTACAATACCTAGAACATGAAAGCAACCTAAATGTCCATCAACAGATGAATGGATAAAGAAGATGTGGTACATATATACAATGGAATATTATTTGGCCATGAAAAGGAATGCATCTGAGTCAGTTTTAATGAGGAGGATGAACCTAGAGCCTATTATACAGAGTGAAATAAGAAAGAAAGAGAAAAATAAATATCATATACTAATGCATATACATGGAATCTAGAAAGATGGTATTGATGAAATTATTTGGAGGGCAGCAATGGAGACACAAACATAGAGAATAGACTTATGGACATGGGGGGATGGGGAGAGGGGAGGGAGAGGAAAGAGAGGGTGGAATGCATGGAAGGAGTAACATGGAAACTTATATTATCATATGTAAAATAGATAGCCAATGGGAATTTTCTGTATGGCTCAGGGAATGCAAACTGGGGCTCTGTAACAACCCAGAGGGGCGAGATGGGCAGGGAGGTGGGAGGGAAGTTCAAGAGGGAGGGGGCATATGTATACCTATAGCTGATTCGTGTTGATGTTTGGCAGAAACCAACCTGACATTGTAAAGCAATTATCCTTCAATCAAAAAAAAATGAATTTTTAAAAAAAGAGTCTTCTCTAGCACAATTCAAATGCATCAGTTCTTTGGCACTCAGCCTTCTTTATAGTACAGCAACTCTCACATCCATATATGACTAGTGGAAAAATCATAGCTTTGACTATACAGACTTTTGTTGGCAAAGTGATATCTCTGTTTTTTAATACACTTTCTAGGTGTGTCATAGCTTTTCTTCCAAGGAGCCAGCATCTTTAAATTTTGTGGCTGCAGTCACTGCAGTGATTTCGGAGCCCAAGAAAATAAAATCTGTCATTGGAACCACTTTCTCCCCTTCTATTTGCCATGAAGTGATGAGACTGGTTCCATGATCTGTTTTTTGAACGTTGAGTTTTAGGCCAGCTTTTTCACTTGTAAATGTATATGTGTATTAAATATGTGTGTATACTAATAGGTACATACATATATTTCTTAGCTCCTTTCAGTGAAAAAAGTCCAGTAGGAACTAACATACTCAACACTCAGATCTTGGTCCCTAATACCGTTCCTCACTAAAAGAAACTAGGGCTCCTTGAAGAAATAGTTGATATCAGAATTGGGGTAGGAAGTAAAGAAGTGCTCAAATAAGTAAGGAGGGTAACAATAAGTTCAAGAGGGAGGGGGCATATGTATACCTATAGCTGATTCGTGTTGATGTTTGGCAGAAACCAACCTGACATTGTAAAGCAATTATCCTTCAATCAAAAAAAAATGAATTTTTAAAAAAAGAGTCTTCTCTAGCACAATTCAAATGCATCAGTTCTTTGGCACTCAGCCTTCTTTATAGTACAGCAACTCTCACATCCATATATGACTAGTGGAAAAATCATAGCTTTGACTATACAGACTTTTGTTGGCAAAGTGATATCTCTGTTTTTTAATACACTTTCTAGGTGTGTCATAGCTTTTCTTCCAAGGAGCCAGCATCTTTAAATTTTGTGGCTGCAGTCACTGCAGTGATTTCGGAGCCCAAGAAAATAAAATCTGTCATTGGAACCACTTTCTCCCCTTCTATTTGCCATGAAGTGATGAGACTGGTTCCATGATCTGTTTTTTGAACGTTGAGTTTTAGGCCAGCTTTTTCACTTGTAAATGTATATGTGTATTAAATATGTGTGTATACTAATAGGTACATACATATATTTCTTAGCTCCTTTCAGTGAAAAAAGTCCAGTAGGAACTAACATACTCAACACTCAGATCTTGGTCCCTAATACCGTTCCTCACTAAAAGAAACTAGGGCTCCTTGAAGAAATAGTTGATATCAGAATTGGGGTAGGAAGTAAAGAAGTGCTCAAATAAGTAAGGAGGGTAACAAATCATAAGCCACTGTAATATGGAAACCTGTGAGTCCAAATCCATAATACAGAGATAAATAGATGAATCAACAAATGGGGGAGAAGATACAACTCTTGATTTTAGTAGAAAAAATAGAGAGGATGATAATGATAAAGTAAATGGGGCAAAATATTAAGAGTAGGTGAATCTGGTTAAAATGTGTATGGGTTGTTTTTATTCTAATCTGGATATTTTTCAGTAAGTTTGAAATGATTTCCAAATAAAAATAGAAAACATTTAATTTATAATAGCATCAAGATTATAAAATATTTTGATGTAGCAAAGGTGATGGATTGTCACATGCAATTTTAACTATATACTTTTAAAAAATGGACTCTTCAATAACATAACTACAATACCATTATCACACTACAAATCAATAGCAATTGTTTACTACTGTCAAATACCCAGGTCTGTGTTCAAATTCTCCATTTTCACATTTTTTTCTTTATAGGTAGTTTGTTTAAATAGGAGCCAATTGAGTTCCATAGTGGAATAATATATTTTCAAGTGTCTTTAAATCTATAGGTTCTTCCTTTATCTTTTTTTAATCTTGCAATTTATTTGCTGAGAAAATTGTGTTGTTTGTACTGTAGAGTTCCCACAGTCTGTATGTTGATGATTGCATCCCTGTGGGGCAGTTTAACAAGTTCCTCTGAGCTCATTACTTCCTGTAAATTATGAGTTGAATCTAGAGGGCTGACCAAATTTGGATTCAAATTTTTTTTTTAGCAAGAGCAATTCATACGTGGAGCTGGGAGACTTTAACAGCCCTCTCCCAGTAACTGACAGATCAAGCAGACAAAATTATCAGTAAGGATATGGATTTGAAACCATGACAGCTTTGTCTAGTGAACATGTAGAACACTGCACCCAACATCATACTGCACATTCTTTTGCACACATAAAGGAACTTTACAAAAACTGACCACATACTGGAACTAAAGCAAGTCTTAACATGTTTCAGAAGATCAAAATTATTCATAGCATGATCTATGAAAACTAAGCCAGAAGCCCATGAGCAAAAAAGAACAGAATAGCAGCTCCTGACATTTGCAAGCTGGCCTGGTTTTCCTTTTACTGGATGTAAACTCTCTCACAGAATACCAATCTCAGACAAGGTAAATCTGAGACCATGATAAAATGAGATGAAAAGCCATTTCATGATTTTTTCCTAGGCCCAGATAAAATCGAGGTCAAGATGCAACCTGCAGATACCAAATATCCCCTCTTAATTGACTTTCCCAATCAAAACTTTCACCTTGCTATATTGATCTTCCTATAGAGAAGATTTATTGACATCTTCAGTCATAGAATTGTCCTTGCTTTCTGATTGCATCTAAAGCAAACCTTCGATTCCTTGCACTCTCCCCCAAATCCCTAATGTTACAATAGGTTCTTTCTTTTAAATTTTATTTATTTATTTTTGTTTGTGCTGGGTCTTTGTTACCACGGGTAGGCTTCTGCTGGTTGTGGTGAGTGGGGGCTACTCCCTAGTTGCAGTGCACAGGCCTGTCATTGCAGTGGCTAGTCTTGTGGAGCACAGGTTCTCAGCACACCAGATTTGAAAGTTGTGGTTTATAGGCTTAGGTGCCCGTGGCATGTGGAATCTTCCTGGACCAGGAATCAAACCCATGTCATCTGCACTGGCAGGTGAATTCTTAACCACTGGACCATGAGGGAAGTCCTAAGTTCTAACACTCTTATTTTCAGACCCCCCCACACTTCCCCATGGCATGCACTTCCCTCACTGCTAAGAGTAATAGGCTCATCTTGCTCACCTACAGATGTGTTCCTGGGTGTGTTGACACTCATAACAAAAAGATCACTAGGAAAAGCCCCATGTGTTTAGAAATGAAGAATCACACATTTAAATACCCAGGGTTCCATGACAAAAACATGATGGATATTACATAATGTTTCATTGAATGGCTAAAAAAATGCTACATATTTGAATCAAGTCAGTGGCTCAATAGGAAACATGGCACATGCAAGCTAAGTAATTTGTGGAGAGTTAAGTAAAAAGTTTGTTGGCTCAGATGGTAAAGTGCCTGCCTGCCATGTGGGAGACCCTGGTTTGATCCCTGGATTGGGAAGATATCCTGCAGAAGGAAATGGCAACCCACTCCAGTACCCTTGCCTGAAAAATCCCATGGACAGAGGAGCCTGGTAGGCTACAGTCCATGGTGTCGCAGAGTCAGACACGAGTGAGATTTCACTTTCTTTCTTTCCGCTTTAAATAAAAAGTATGTTCACTTTTTTTTCCTCAGTATGCCACACAGCATGCGGATCTTAGTTCTGCAACCAGGTGTCAAACCCATGCCCCCTGCAGTGGAAGCATGGAGTTTTAACCCCTGGACCACCAGGGAAGTCCCTGAAAGTATGTCCACTTCATTTAAAGGGCAGGAGAGGCATGTAAAACATATGATTTACACACTTCTCTGCCATTGATGTTGTACATCACAATTTGAAAGGGTAAGACATTACAAAGCAGAATTGGAATGATGACTATTTGCAGAGGATGCACATGTTTGCATGCATGCTAAATTGCTCAGTCATGTCTGACTCTTTGAGACCTCTGTCTGTGGGATTCTCCATGCAAGAATACTGGAGTGAGTTGCCATTTCCTTCTCCAAGGGATCTTCCCAACCCAGGGATTGAACCCAAGTGTCTTAGGTCTCCTGCATTGACAGATGGGATTTTTACCACTAGCGCCACATGGGAAGACCATTTGCAGAGGACATGGATGTGAGAGTTGGACTGTGAAGAAAGCTGAGCACTGAAGAATTGATGCTTTTGAACTGTGGTGTTGGAGAAGACTCTTGAGAGTCCCTTGGACTGCTAGGAGATCCAACCAGTCCATTCTAAAGGAGATCAGTCCTGGGTGTTCTTTGGAAGGAATGATGCTAAAGCTGAAACTCCAGTACTCTGGCCACCTCATGCGAAGAGCTGACTCATTGGAAAAGACTCTGATGCTGGGAGGGATTGGGGGCAGGAGGAGAAGGGGATGACAGAAGATGATATGGCTGGATGGCATCACCGACTTGATGGACGTGACTCTGAGTGAGCTCTGGGAGTTGGACCGGGAGGCCTGGTGTGTTGCACTTCATGGAGTTGCAAAGAGTTGGACACGACTGAGCAACTGAACTGAACTGAATTGATGCCTCGATATATGGAAAATCCAAGAGAATCTACTTTAAAAATGTTACAGAGAGTTAAGGAGAATGCAGCAAGTTGGCTGGGTACAAAATTATTTAGACAAGTGATAAACTAGAAGACGTAATGAAAGAAAAAATTCCATTCAACAAAAAAGATAAAATATCTAGAAATAAGCTAAGCAAGAAATATGCAAGACCTTTGTAAAGAAACTTAAAAATGTTGCCTTGGGACACAAAACAATCTGAATGAATGTAAAGGTCTACCATGTTCTCAGACAGGAAAATTTAACTTCATAAAGATACAAAATCTCCCTACATCAATCTATAAGTTAAATATCATCTGAAAATACAATGATAGCAATTATAGAATTTGTTGGAACTTGACAAGGTGATTCTGATATATTATTATGGAAAACTAAAAAAGTGAAAATAGTCATATTCTTAAAGAAAGACTAATGAGAGGAGGGCTTCCCAGGTGGTGCTAGTGGTAAAGAATCCACCTGCCAATGCAGGAGATGTAAGAGATGTGAGTTTGATTCCTGGTTGGGAAGATCCCCTGGAGGATTGCATGGCAACCTACTCCAGTATTCTTGCCCAGAATCCCATGGACAGAGGAGCCTGGCGAGCTATAGTCCATGGGGTCGCAAAGAGTGGACACAACTGAGCATCTGAGCACACACAAATGAGAGGAGTACTAGTTCCATCAGATTTTAAAACATAATAAATGTACAGTAATTTTTAGAAGTATGGTAATGGTGTATGATAGAGTGACAGAATAGAAATAAAGGAAAGTCTAAAATATACCAAAATAGAAACAAGAATTTAGTATATGCTAAAAATAGTTCAGGGGAAAATGAGTTACTCAATAAATGGTGTTGGGACACCTAGGTGGCCATCTGGGAAAAAATATAAAGGTGAATCCCTACTTCACAATATTTGTTGTTGCTGTTCAGTTGCTAAGTCATGTGCAGCTCTTTGTGACTCCATGGACTGCAAGAAGCCAGGTTCCTCTGTCCTTCACTATCTCTGGAAGTTTACTCAAACGCACCTCCATTGAGTCAGTGATGCCATCCAACCACCTCATCCTCTGTCGTCCCCCTCTTCTCCTGCCTTCAGTATTTCCCAGCATCACGGTCTTTTCCAATATGTTAGCTCTTCGCATCAGGTGGCCAAAGTATTGGAGCTTCAGCTTCATCATCAGTTTTTCCAATGTATATTCAGAGTTGGTTTCTTTTAGGATTGACTGGTTTAATCTCCTTTCTGTCCAAGGGACTCTCAAGAGTCTTCTCTAGCACCACAGTTTAAAACCATCAGTTCTTTTGCACTCAGCCTTCTTTATAGTCCAACTTTCACATCTGTACATGAATACTGGAAAAACCATAACTTTGACTATGAGGACCTTTCTCGGTAAAGCAATTTCTCTGTTATTTAATATGCTGTCTAGGTTTGTCATAGCTTTCCTTCCAATAAGCAAGCGTCTTTTAATTTCATGACTGCAGTCACCGTCCACAGTGATTTTGGAAACCAAGATAAGAAAATCTGTTACTGCTTTTACTTTCTCCCCTTCTATTTGCCCTGAGGTGATGGGACCATATGCCATGATTTTTGTTTTTTGAATGTTGAGTTTTAAGCCAGCTTTTTCACTCTCCTCAAGAAGCTCTCTAGTTCTTCACTTTCTGCCATAAGGGTAGTGTTATCTGCATAACTGAGGTTATTGATATTTCTCCTGGCAATCTTGATTCCAGCTTGTACTTCATCCAGTCCAGTGTTTCTCATGATGTACTCTGCATAGAAGTTAAATAATCAAGGTGACAATATACAGCCTTGATGCACTCCTTTCCCAATTTTGAACCAATCTGTTGTTCCATGCTTCTTGTCCTGCATACAGGCATATACAATATACAGCAAACTAAATTTCAGATGGATCAGATTTAAAGATTAAAAAAGCAAAACCATGAAACTACTAGAAGAAACCATGGTAGATTTAAAATATAATATTAGAGGAGGAAAGAACTGTTAAGGTATGACTTAGACCTGAGAAGCCAGAAAAGAAAAGAAGATAAGAGATAAGAGACTAGCTTTTGCAATAAACAATGCATACAAAACAGAGAGAAAAATGACAATAACTCAATAGAAAAATGGGCGAAAACTATGAATACAGCTTATATGAAAGAAATACAAATGGCTTCTAAATGAGAAAAATTAAAATGACAGTGAGCTACCTTTCTCCACTCACCAGTTTGGCAGCAGTAGAAAATTGCTAGCATACCGCGTTGGCTTTCTCTAGCATGGCCGATGGGAGTTGGGGCTGGCACAACTTCTATGCAGGTACCCTGGTGACATTTCTCAAAATTGCCAATTCATATACCTTTTGCCTAAGCGATTCCACATCTAGGCATTCATTCTACTCATACATTTGCATATGTGTGAACTGAGAAAGGAATACTAGACATTAAAGAGACATGAAGAAAATGAAGACATTAGGTACTCATATGGAACCATCTCTAGCATATATGGTTAACTTTAAAAAGGAAGGCAAAGGAGAGTGTGGCTAGTATGCTGCATTGGTGTAAAACAAGAATATGTATGTATGTGTGCACATGTACATTCATAGAATATTGATGGATAACTGTTGAAGCTGGATGATGGGTACATGCCATACTATTTGCTGTTTTGTGTATGTCTGAAAATTTCTATAATAAAAGTAAAAAATACATACCTAGAATAGTGGAATAAAATGAATATCTCTAGAAGGATACACAAGAAACTAATAACACTGGTTGCCTCTATAGGACTGGAACATAGGAACTGTGTTTGATGGAGTAACAGATACAAGAAACAGGTGGTTAAACACACCGAGTTTATTTTTCTCATGTATTGAGATGTTTGGAAGTGGACAGTTGCTAGCTTTTGTTAGTTGCTGAAGGATACCAAGAGAGGTTTTTATTACTTTCTTGGCATTTTCATTACTATGCCAAGATTGCAGCTGAAGCTCCGGCCATCAGACATGTGTTTCAGGTTGGGAGAAAGAGATCAACATGTCTTATGAATACAAACAGAAAAATACTAAGCCATATCTTTTATCATGCCCAAATAAGGTTTTCCCCAAGAAATGCAAAGATAAATGAATATTGACAGGGTTATGGATTGCAGTGGGGATGTAACCTGGTCTGGAGGAAAGAGAATAAACAAGATTCAAGGGTCTAAGGCCCCTGAGTGGAGAAGGCAATGGCACCCCACTCCAGTACTCTTGCCTGGAAAATTCCGTGGATGGAGGAGCCTGGTAGGCTGCAGTCCATGTAGTCGCTAAGAGTTGGACACGACTGAGCGACTTCACTTTCACTTTTCACTTTCATGCATTGGAGAAGGAAATGGCAACCCACGCCAGTATTCTTGCCTGGAGAATCCCAGGGATGGGGGAGCCTGGCGGGCTCTCATCTATGGGGTTGCACAGAGTTAGACATGACTGAAGTGACTTAGCAGCAGCAAAGTCCCTGAGAGACTGTGGGGCAGAGCTGCCCCATCAATCTGGACCCCTCAGTTCAGTCTTCGGTGTACAAAGAAAAATCTTTGCTCTTCCATAAACCACCACATTATTACTGGTCTCTCTGTTGAAGGTGTCTAGAGCTGCCCTACATGACAGCATCCGTCCTGGGTGATGGGGCAAGGCTGCCCATGCAGCATTAGTTTCCAAACCCCTGCAAGGCACCTGAATGTGCACTAAGGACAAGGAAAAAAAGTGGTAGTCGTTCAGTCGTGTCCGATTCTTTGAGACCCCATGGACTGTAGCCCACCAGGCTTCTCTGTCCATGGAATTCTCCAGGCAAGAATTTTGGAGTGGGTTGCCATTTCCTTCTGCAGGGAATCTTCCAGACCCAGGGATTGAACCCAGGTCTCCCATATTGCAGGCAGATTCTTTACCATTTAACTATGCTATATCCATGCTGTGCAATGCTCAGTTGTTGTTAAAACCTTTCCCAGAGATGCTTAGTTATATGAAGAGAACAAGTTGCAGAATAATCATATAGTATGAGAAACTCTCTCATACATATATATGTACCTTTATGTATGCAGATGTGCAGAAAATGTCAGGAAGAATACTTTGGGGCCTAGAGAGGGGCTAAAAGTATGTCTGTTTTATCCCTACTTAATATTTTAAAATGAGATTATATCCATCTTTTGATTGTCATTAAAAATAAATTTAACAGAATGTTAAGCAGAGAATGTTTGTACATTAAAAAATTATTGTAAAACAGAATAATAATGTCATCCAGTGGTTTGCTATACGAGTACAGCATTCATTGCACTGAGTAAAAGAACTTTAGGAATGAAATTTAGTATTCAGTTGCTTGATTCTGTTTAGGTCATAAATGTTTTCAGAAAAAGTCCTACAGGGAATTTTCATTTTGTAAAATTTTCCAGAAGGAAAATCTCCAAAGTTGTGTACAACTGGTTTTGATAAATCATCTCTGATTCTGAAATAATAAAGAATGTGAATGTATGAAATAAAGAATCAAGTTTTAGAGAAAAACGAGACTCTCAAGACAAACCAGACTTTAAAAAAGTGCTTAAACTGCTAAAGAAAATTTAAAGGAAATCTTGTGACATGAAGTGCTGTAGAGGCCGAAGGTTCTCAGTGACTAAAGACAACAGGTTTTTGAGATTTGACCAAACTGTTAATCCTAAATACAAATTTCCTTTTGGAGAACATGCTACTGAAATCTTTCTTCTCAAATTCTTGCAAAGCATTAGAGGTCATGCCGAGGCCAGCATAAAGCAGGCAAATGCGCAGCACAGGAACCAAATGGATCGATCAGTCACAGGCAACTGAGAAGCATGGTTCCTGAAAGTCGGAGAATGAAAGTGGATCACAAAATTGTAATAATAGTTACACTTGGAGAAAATTTCAGAATGACTGAATCTCAGAAGTTCATTCCCTGACAGTGAGATATGGGGTTTGGCCTTGACCATCTTCTGTGCCCTTCTGTCAGGCTTGGTGTTGTGAGACTTTTTGAGGATCAAGGTCAAGAGTCCCCACCCCACACAATTCAGCATATTCCATTCAGCTTTCCTGAGTGCTGGTGGCTCCCGGTCTGTTTTGGGAGGGTGGAGGCTTCTGAGTCAAGGCCAAGGCTGCCTGGTTCCCATCCCCCAGGCCCTGCCACTCACTCGCTGTTTCCCACTGGACTTTGAAGTAGCTGTTCTGGAACATTCAGAGGCCTGGGATAAAGCCGAGCCTCAGCAGGTTTTGTGGCCCCTGACATGGTTGGGGTCTGGACCCCACCCTCCTGGCCTCACCCCTACTCGGCTTGCCGGGGTCCTCCCTGCCACCCCCCACCCCTTTTGGAGAGTTCTGGGCTACACCTCCCTGTGTCTCCCAGTCTGTAAAATCAGCCCCCAGCTCGGAAGGTGGGTGTGGACCTGGGGATGGGGAATGAGGGTTGCCCTGTGCCCCAGCCCCACAGGACTCGTCTGTCTGGCAGCCAGCGTCAGCCTCCTGCCCCCACCTGCATGTGCCACAGAATCCTCTGAGCACACCAGTCCCCCAGCTCCATGGAGATGCCCACCAGCTCCTTGTCCACCTCCCGGAGCTGCGCCACCAGGTGGAGCAGCATCATGGGCACCGCCATGGACTCCCAGGCTAGGCTGAGCCAGGGTGGTCTTTGGGATGTAAAATCAACAGGACCAGAGGATGGAGGGAGGGGGATTCATTTGCTAATCTTATACACAGTGTTTGGCTCTGGAGGTGTTTTTTTTTGTTTGTTTGTTTTTTTTTTGTTTTGTTTTTTAAGTGAAGTGTAACCAGATTCCATTAAACTGCCCAAATCCCAGGAGCCCAGCTTGGTGAACACAGGTCCCACTTGTGGTGACATTTTGGTTATACGTCTGGCTTTCTCTGGTGCCCTGACCCTGGAGGCAGGAATTGCATCATCTCTTTTGGAGCTTGGCAAACAGAAGGTGCTCAATAAGTGCTTGTTGAATGAAGCTCAGAAAAGGGGTGAGGGGTGAGGGAGTACAGGGTTTTTCTCCACTGTCCTGTCTGACAACGTTGGGGGATGTTTTTTATTATATATTTTAAAATATCTGAATTAAAGCAATAATATGTGCTCAGTGGTTAAAAGGTCAAACAGCTCACCAATGGGTAAATCAAACTCACAAATGCACAAACCCAAGCAAAGCCCAAGTCCCTTCACATCCATTAATGGTGGGCAGGGCACTCTTCCCCATGTGCATCTCTCCTTTCTCCCATCACCAGTGTGATGGCTTCTGTCCAGTCCTGCTAGGCCACTTCAGACTCGTATCAATGATGCCCTTCAATGTGAGGCTAGTGGCAGCCCAGCTGTCTCTTTTGAATGGAATGCATTTTTAGCACAGAGCTCTGATCATGACCTGGGCCAGGAGGGCTGGTACCCAGCAGATGCTCAGCCTCTCTTGGAAGAACTGGAGAGGGTGGATCTTGAAACAGCTCTGGAAGCATCAGGCTAGTGGGCTAGGAGACTCTTGGGACTAGTCTGCATTTTAGCAGAAGCACTCCCTTTCTACTTACACACTTGCTATGGACTGAAGGTCTGTGTCTCCTCCAAGCACTCCCTTTCTACTTACATACTTGTTATCGACTGAAGGTCTGTGTCTCCTCCAAATTCATACACTGAAATCCTAACCCTCAATGAGATGGGTTCAATACGTGGGAACTTTAAAGGGCTTCTAGGCCAGGAAGGTGGAGTCCCCATGAATGGAATTAGTGACCTTATAAAAGAGACCCCAGAAAGCTCCCCTACTGTTTCCAACATGGGAGGACACAGCCACATATGCATGAGGAAGCAGGTTCTCACTGGATACTAGCTCTGCCAGCCATGATTTGGACTCCCCATGCTCCGTAACTGTGAGCAATCAACGTCTGTTGAGAAGCCACCTAGTTCATGCTATTTTTATTACAGCAGCCTGAATGGACTAAGACAATGCCAGCGGCCCCTCTCAGGTGGTTATGTGAGCTGGGCAGAAGTGGACTGAGACAGAGGGCCGTGGGTGAGAGCCTCCTTAGCAACGAGGGAGGCTCGGATGCTAGCCCATGAGGTGGGGGTCTGGGGTCAGTGAACTCTCAGGTAAGACTTCTGGGAGGACTCAGAGGAGGGTGGTGTTGAGAGAAGCTCCAGGGCTCCAGAAGGCAGAGGCACTAAGAGAGGAGCAGAGATGAACATCTCCACCTCCTACTGGAGGCCCACAAGACACCAAGATAAAAGCCCCAGCCTGTCCCCTCTCCCCGGACCCATTCTTAACAAGTGGACCTGAGGCCTTGACTTTTGCACAAGGCAGCTTGCCCGAACAGAGCTTGCACATGTTTGATGGAAAAAGAGGTGAAATTCTTGGTGGCAAGCACATCAGGATACCAGCAAAGCAAATGAGTGGTTCAAGCAGAGATGGCTGGGATCTTGGTTGGGTGAGGCAGTATCACACCACCTGCCTGGAAGTTGCATTTGGGCAGAGTAATTGACAGGACCTGGGGGAAAGAAGACATAGGCCTTGGCTGTGCACCTCCAGGGAGACCAGGTTGGTAGGTGGAGTCATGCTCCTTTCCAAAATGCAGCTCTTTCCTATTGGGGCACATTGTGGCCCGGAAGGGGCCAACCCACGCACTCCCTGGAGCCCATTTTTCACTTGGCCTTCCAGAATGGGGCAGCTGACTCCAAGGCCGAGCTCTGTTTGCATTTCAGATGGTCAGGGAACCAGCAGCCTGTCCTTGTCACCTGCCTTTTCTGAGGCAACGGACACTACAGAGGGGGCCAGCCACTGAGCACCAAGAAGACTGACCTCCCCCTTCCTGTTCCTATGCAGGCCACAGAGGCTGGACAATTCTTAAGTCTCAGAAGCCCCTTCTGTCACCTCAGTTCTGATTCCTAGGGGGAGAAGCTAAGGGAAAACCTGGTCTTCTGCTTCCACCTGGAATTTAGACCTAGGGGAGAGCCTCAGCTGTGGTGAACGGAGGCACCTGGCTGAATGACAGGCCCCTTCTGCCAAGGGACAGCTCGAACTTCCAGGAAGACCAATTCTCTGTCTCCAGGGATCCCCCCTTCTCCTCTAGGCATCCAACAGCCAGTTGCAGGGCATGGGGGGAGGGAAGACAGGGGCTGGAAGTCCAGAATGTGGAGAAAAAAATGGAAGAACTGATAAACCAAACTTTGATGAAATAAGTCAAGGACAACCAATGCCATTTAACATATATTATTGAAATCTACTCGATGCAAGGCACTGTGCTAGATCTGGAAGGGGACTCAGACAAGAAGGGCCACGCCTGTCTTCTAAGAGCTCACAATCTAACAGGTTAGGGAGGGCGGGGAGAGCAAAGCGCTAGTGCAAGGCTGATTATAGTAACTGCCGTAAAACAGACAAGTTAAGGAGACTGGGGAGGAATGAGAAGAGAGCTAACAACCAAAACATGAACTGGGGCAGGGCATAACTGTTCTCAGATAAGTAACACTGAAGGCCATGTTTGTTTAAAGAGACTATTTCTACTTTAGAAAATAACCACCCAAACAGATGCAATGAGAATTATACATTTTAAGTATACTAGTTATCCAGAAGTTATCAGTTTCTCAATACGACAGTTGGGAAGTAGCTGGAAGTAACTAGACACTTTCAAAATCAAGAATAAGGTGAGCAGTGACTTAACTCATTTCCCGGGGCAAACATGGGGTCAGGAAAGGAACAATGCCCAGACAGAAAAACCATTGGTCAAACTCACTGAGATTGGGAGGCATAGATTTGTATCCATGTTAGCAAATAGAATATCACATTGAAAAGAGGTGTTTAGAACAGTCAGGTGGGGCTTGGTCTGGGGAAAAGGGCTGGGTAGGACACGAGGAAAGCCAACCATGTGATTCTTCTCAGGAAGTGGACAAATGGGGAAATGTAATTGCTCTTTACAGATTGTAAAAGCAGAGGCCTACTCAAGCTGGCTCAGGTCAAGGGGGTCTATGGCAGGGACACAAGTGGACCAGGGCAGTCGCTAGGGATCCCAGAAGGGAATTGCCAGGCTCCCTTGCAGTGCTGGGGTCAAGGCCTCTCTGAGGGTACCCAGCAGGAGTCCATAGATCTTCAAGCTGGTGCTGCCCAGGTGGCTCCCTCTTCCTTCCAGCACAAACTAGAAACTTCCCTGTTTTCTTATTTACATTTCACAGAGAACCCTAAAGATCTGGTCCACGTTTCTAGCTCTGTCGACCAGTTACTGCCCGTGAGTCAAGTGTTCAGTTCTGGTTGAATGAACATGAACTTGACGAGGTGGGGGTCACATAACAGACAACAGGGCACAGTCCCGGGCATGCACAATGCAACCCCAGGCAACAGAGATGCTCACCAGGACAGGGTGGGGCTCATTTTGGAAACTGGAGAGTGGGTATGGCACAACTAATCCACACAGTTCATCTTATTAAGCAACAGAAGTGGTAAACAGTTACTTTCTTCTGAAAATTTCAGCAAGTATTCAAAACTTTAATGAAAGTGATGGAAGGTTTTTTTTCAGAATATAAGAAAAGGACCTATTTTGAAGGACAGCTGGCATTCTACATAACCAACCTGCTCTCCATTTGCCTTGCAAAAGGAATATGTGTGATTATAAAGAAAATGAAATGAGGTAGATACATAAATGCATAGACAAGCACACACGACAGCAAGTCTGATCACATTTTGCATCTGATGTAGCAGTAGACCTAGAGAGTCCAAGGAAATCCACCCCCTCCCCCAGGGACCCGAGGCAAACACTGAACTTGGTGCAACTACAGGACACATGTTAAAGCCACAGATAGAGCATGGACTTCACCCGCAAACACAGTGACAGAAAAGATGTGTTCACTCCGGCGGACAGTCTGTTTGAGAGAAAATCATAGAACTGAGAATGGAACAAAGGAAAGGAGGGCATGACAAGGTGCCAAAGTGCCAAGGTGCTGGGTCCTGGCTGGGGACAAGTAGAGTGGTGTCGACGATGCTAAGTTCTGAGTTAATACTGCATCTAGATCCTTCCTAAAACCCAGGCAACACACGGCAGGCTACTTCCAGGTTGCAATGCCAGACTTGCCCTCATGGACGCCAACATTCATTACCAAATGACAGTTGCAGCAAATACGTCATAAACAGCTTGAAAAGAGAAAACTGATGAGACAGGAAGCAGTGATTTCAGACAGATTTACACCTACTGCAAGAACTGAGGCCCCCTAGCAGAAAGAATTGCTATGTAACAAGAGCTGTCAGCTTCTCTCCAGCCCGGGGGTCAGGATGGAGATGTCGCAGAGAGCCACTGGTGTGACCTGGGGGGGGGCCATTCCAGAGTATATCTGGCTAAGGTCACAAGGGTCACTGTGGGACCCTGCTTCCCAGCCCCAGTGGGCCTGTCAGAAGGGTGCCCTTCCTTGGCGGGCTCTCAAGCTCCCCCTCTACCCCAGGTACAGGTGCTGAGAAGTCACGCTACAGGGGCCAGGTTCTTGGCTAGCCCTTGCTGCTGTTCCTCCTGGGGGAGGCTGCTGAAAGTGAGAGCTCAGTTTCAGGATGACCAATTTCTATTTCTATGCCACACAGGCTGTCGTCAAAAGGGCATCATTGCCCTCTGAACCCTTGTTTTAACTGCCCTTCTTGGGCAAGGCTGTGGCAAGTTACAGCCCAGGCCTGATGTGGCCATCAGAGGGGCAGGGTTGTCTCCAAGCCTTTGTTCTGTCACCCCCTCACAGATGTGGATGCAGGAGGTGACATCATAACACACGAGTGAATTTCCTCCTACTCACCAAAAATGGAAGCCACCAAACTGCTGACCTCTTTCTAGTTCCAGAATCACTCTCTAGGAAGAGGATACCATCCACGTGACAGCTATCAGTCGGTTGAGTCTTCATGTTTGAGATGTCTTTTGGGTGGATCTGCTGCTCAGGCACTGAATCCACGCTGAGCCATGGCCAAGGCTCCAGGAGTTGGAAGGTTGGCCAGCTGCTGCCGCCAAGACCAAGTTTGGACCATCCCATTGATCCTGACCCACAAGTGAGGTCCTGCCCCACTGCTGAAGGCCAGGGCTATGCTGAGGAACAGTCAAGAGTGTTCTGGCCAATCCAAGATGGAAATTCCTCGAGTGCCCGGGTGGCCAGGATGGATAGTCAAGTACTGCCCACAGATGTGCAGAGTCTTCATCTTGGATGAGGAGTGAGCCTGCATCTCCGGCCCATTTCCATCCAGCCTGCCCACCTGGACATCCACCTTCTGGTGGGGCAGGACTTTCAACTTTTCATTTGTAATTCAATATCTAGAAGAAAATGTCATCATCTCTAACTACTGAAGCAATGGAAATCAAGATTTAACTGACAACAATGAATGCTTGGATATGTAAAAATCAAAAGCTTGCACAACAAAAATGTAATAAAACTGCTACAAAGAGCAAAGCAATAAAACTGGCAAAGAGAGCATCACAATTGATATAGAAAGAACTGCTGTATAAAGTCAATATATTCAAAGGTAACTTGATAACTGGTCAAAGGAGATGCACGTATGATCTGCATGCGAGCAAACGGAAACAGTATTTTAAGCCATCATGTGAAAGAAAGAAGATGAGACCAGGAGTCAGGAGCCCTGGGTCCATTCCCAGTTCAGATACCAGTGAGTCACAGAACAACAGCAATAACCATGGAGGTGATGGCAGATGACTTCACTGAGTGTGTGCCTCTGTGCCAGGTGAGGCATCACGGTCCTTGCTATAACCTTAGGAGGTAGTCCTGTGATCATCCTTGTTTTACAGAGGTGGAAATGGAGGACTGGAGAAGTACCATCTAGGCCCCATATCAAGACAGGCTATTGTTCCCCAAAACGAGGCATCACCTTATGCTTAAGTCCTTGGGATGTCATTGTTATCATGTTGATCTTCTCTCAAATACTTGATTTTGAATAGTCCTG
>SJYC01144556.1:0-22571 GCA_006408675.1 Madoqua kirkii | reverse complement strand
CATGTTATAAGAGGCTCAGCATCAAAATCAAGAAGGCATTTAATGAGGTTGCAAGACTGAGAGTAAAGATTTTGGTAGTGGCTTATGCAGTAAACTAAGAAATCTGAACCCAAAGTCAGTATTACTATAAAGGATTCTAAGCAGAGAATTGATGTGATTATATTAAACACGTTAAAAGTTACACTGGGAACAGTGAGGAGGATGGATTAAAAGAGGTTGAGCTAAGAGAACAGGGAGAATTCTAATGATGTAAGTCACAAACAAATGAGGAGGTCTCAAACAGCGATGATAGTACACTGTGGCATGTACAGGAGGTAGAATTGACTGACCACAGTGACTAATTGAATGTGGTAAAAGATGGAAGTTACTATGTTCCTGTTTTAGACTCTAGATAGATGACATTATTCATGAAAGATAAATAAGGAAGGAGAAATCAGAGCCCAAAGTGAAGACAGTTTCTTTTTGCAACACACTGCATTTGCAGTTGCACTGAATATCCAGGGAATTTTGAATGAAGGCAAAATTCTTTAGTATGGCCCACAAGACTTCACAGTTTTGTCCCTCCCTTCTATTCCAGGCTTGTTCGTGTGTCCATCTCCCCCATTTCTTTCTGAAAGAACAGCATGAGCTTTGTATTTACCTCTTGTCTTCACCATCACCTCATTTTGAATATGATCTTTCCTTATTCTGGATCACCCTTCTTTCTTTTCTCTACTTAGTTGTTTTTTTTCCCCTAGTCATATTTCATAGTTCAACTTCAGATTAGATTTCCTTAGCAAGATCCAATCCAATAAGCTCTGAGGCCCTCAAGAATATCTTCACTGTGAAAGAAGAAAATACTAGAAGAAAGACAAATGGACACAACAGATTTTCTTAGAACTTTTATCTTGTTTTATCTTCCCTGTGTCAGGAAGATCCCCAGGAGAAGGAAATGGCAACCCACTCTAGTACTCTTGCCTGGAAAATTCCATGGACGGAGGGGCCTGGCATGCTACTATCCGTGGGGTTGCAAAGATTTGGACACAACTGAGCGACTTCACTTTATTTTGTTCATCAATGTGTTGTCTGCTCTTCTGGGTACCAGGAATTCCTGGATCTAACCTGCTACTGTTGACTGTCACAAATTCAAAGGTAGAGCCTGGATCTGTGAAATATCCCAAGGGAAGCAATGATACAATTTGATGACTGAAAGGATCTAGATATTATGTCTAGATTTTTCTTGGTGATTAGAAAGATGATTGTAATCTTGACAAAAATAGAGGAATCAGGAAAGTGAGTTCATTTTTCAGGAAAGATGGTTAAAAAATAATGCTAATGTTGAGAAAGTTATAAAGGGACTTTAAGATGGCTATGAGGTAGATAAATCTTAGCTATTAGACCTCTTCATTAAAATAATAAAAGCGTTATAGGTTGTTAATGATTCCTTTCTTCAGTAAGTTAGACGACTCTTGGAAAGCCTTTTTGTGTAATCAGTGTCTGCCTTGTAACTTCTAACCTCTTTTTATCAGACCTATTATAGAAAATATTAGTTGAAAGAAGTCATGTTAGGTAACAATTTTGTTTTTCTTTCTCTATTGACAGCATTAATTAACCTATTAGGCAGGTTATTCTGATGCCAGTTATTAGGGTACATTAGGAGTTTTATTGCACTGAGATGTGCTTGGCAGACATGACCTCTTGCTCTACTTTGCCAAGCATCTAATGTTCTTCGGAGTTTACCCATAATGTCATTACCTAATTAGACTCTAACAGTATGAAAGGTTTTTTGTTAAATATAAAGTGGTTGTGCTAAACTCTGACATAGGAAAACTAGAGACTTGACTTAAAGGAAATGAAAGGTTGTCTCCAAGTTTAAATCTTTCCTTAGCAGTAGATAATGCTACTTTTTGACCAAGCCTATTTCATTCAAGATTAAGGTTACTCACACAATTCATTTTTTTTTAAAAGAGAAAAATAATAGAGAAAGGCCATAGGCAGGGCTATGACCTAGATTCTGTGGGATCCAGAAGGAGAGGGGGTCTGCAGGTTTCTAGTGATCTGCCATAGAGTCCATTCTGATGCATCTCTCCATTATCTATTTAAGATGTAGTCATGGCCATTCCCAAGGCTTCATTAGCATTTCATTTATATGTAGTGCTAATTTTCCATGTTTTCCTACATTTTGGGGAATTATTATTTATACAAGCAGTCAATATAGTCATGATCAGACTGACTCTCATTTCTTAAAATTTACCAGTTAATATTTGGAATAACATATTTTGTAGTTTTTTTAGTATGTGACATAGTATTTAAACTTCAGTACTGTTTTGTGATAAGTGCGGTTATTATGGAAAATAATTCCAAAGGCATACAACCCCATAATCAGATTACCAAATACATAATCACTCAACAAATATCTGTCTTTTATTAGACAATAAAAGACATTGAATAGAATTTTGTATTTGGATTTTCTATTTAGAATAATAATTTTTACTAATAGTTTATGTAGCAAATCCTAAGGATTCAAGTTACCTTTGCATATTTTCCCCACCAATATTAGGTACCCCAGACCTAATAAAAACTTGAATTTAGACAAGTTAATCCAGAATAAGTGGATGTATTCTTTAATATTTATAATCAGAATGATTTTTTATTAATAAGTAGGAAGTACTTCCCTGATAAAGAAGTACTTTATCCTGGTAAAGAGTTCACCTGCAATGCAATAGACCCTTGTTTGATTCCTGGGACGAGAAGATCCTCTGGAGAAAAGAGTGGCTACCCACTCCTGTATTCTTGGGTTTCCCTTGTGGCTCAGCTGGTAAAGAGTCCACCTGCAATGTAGGAGACCTGGTTTGATTCCTCGGTTGGGAAGATCCCCTGGAGAAGGGAAAGGCTACCCACTCCAGTATTCTTTTTTTAATTTTTTTATTTTTTTTAATACTGTATTCTACTTTACAATACTGTATTGGTTTTGCCATACATTGACATGAATCAGCCACAGGTGTACACAATCTCCCACTCCAGTATTCTTATCTGGAGAATTCTATACAGTCCATGAGGTTGCAAATATACACAACTGAGCAACTTTCACTTTCAGGAAGTTGTTTTTGGTTATTCATTCAGTTATTTATGAATTTTTATGTACTTCAAATACTTTATATCTATATCTATCTATCTATATTTCAATTTTAACAAAAGCTAGAATTCTCTCTAGATTCTCTCAGAAACTATCATCAAGGTATATTTAAAAACACAGTAAAAATCATTTGTGATACCATTAACTGTGATATAGACTGTTGGCTATAAATATAGCTGTTATATAAATATACACTTATGAGAATATGTATTAAATAAATACGTAACAATAAATTTTGTTTTCTTTTACCATGATGTCTGGGGAGTGTTAGAAAAATTGATCTCAGGAATATTTGCTTAAACTATTTCCAACTTGTATTTAGATGAAGTGAGCAAGGTAAAAGAATAGCAAAATTATTCAGACGTCTAAGCAGTTAAATGTCTCTTAAAAAGGATTCTTTTCTATACATGTTCTTACTGGCTGCACATTGCACACAGATGATTCTAATCACAGTTGCTCAAATCACCTGCTGCCTCGATTAGCTTGTCTTCAATGAGCACACTCCAAACTCCAGAGCACCTATATATGTACTCTGATAATAGGCTGCCAATTAAGTTATCTTTCTCTGGAAACTTATTATGGAAGTTCAGTGAATATAATATCATTAGTGCCCTTATATCATCATAGCTTGGGCAGTTGCTGACACTACATGAATTTAACTGCTAAGCTATCAAAGTAGCTGTTCAACCACAGTAGCTTTGAAATTACACACACAAGAAAAACTGGTAGCTCTCTGTTCTTGTTTACATATCTGAAGCAAGCATGGAAGTGTGGGTGTGTGTGTTTATGTATATGCAAACAAGTCTTTTGTATAAATATTTAGATGGAAAAAATGATCGTCATATACAAGGAAAGCACAAATACCTAGATATAAAATAAATTATTAGTAAAAACTGCTATAAAACTCATGCAGCTTTGCCACCAATAAAAATGACATCAGTTGTAGCTGTGGTCAGTATTTCTGTAACATTGAATACTCTCTGATTGAATTACATCTTGTAAAATTACTCTATATTTACATAACTGTATTTATCTGGAGTCTGAGAGTGAAATTAACACTTAATCTTTTACTAAGAAAACAGAATATTTGAGAATTACCACAATCTTACTCCATAATTATTAGACACATATTCTAGAAAGTTAAGCATAAGGTTATACGAAAATTATAAACATTATTTACTGAGACTGCAGTGTAAGCTGAAATCATTAATTAAACTCACTCTTATTAAGAAGTTGGTGAGAATAATCTGCTTTAATGGACGCTGTTTCTCCTTCAGTTCAGTTCAGTTCAGTCGCTCAGTCATGTCTGACTCTTTGAGACCCCATGAATTGGAGCACGCCAGGCCTCCTTGTCCATCACCAACTCCCGGAGTTCAACCAAACTCATGTCCATCGAGTTGGTGATGCCATCCAGTCATCTCATCCTCTATTGTCCCCTTCTCCCCCTGCCTCTAATCCCTCCCAGCATCAGAGTTTTTTCCAGTGAGTCAACTCTTAGCATGAGGTGGCCAGAGTATTGGAATTTCAGCTTTAGCATCAGTCCTTCCAAAGAATACCCAGGACTGATCTCCTTTAGAATGGACTGGTTTCTCCTTAGATCAATGATAAAGAGCCTGATAACAGGAGTCATTCTAACTGGGTCAAAATCTTATTTTTACCACTTAGTTATCCTTGGCCTTCCCTGGTGGTTCAGTGGGTAAAGCGTCTGCCTCCAATGCGGGAGACCTGGGTTTGATCCCTGAGTGAGGAAGATCCCCTGGAGAAGGAAATGGCAACCCACTCCAGTACTCTTGCCTGGAAAATCCCATGGACTGAGAAGCCTGGTAGGCTACAGTCCGTGGGTTTGCAAAGTCGGACACAACTGAGCCACTTCACTTATCCTTGGCAAATTCTTTGACATTCTAAACATCATTTTCTTCTTTTATAAATTGGGCATTATATAAGCAGTTGCTTCATAGGTTTATTTCATGGATTAAACCATGCAGTATATTTAAAATACTTAGCATGGTGTGTTGAAAAGCATAAATACTCAATATATGATAACTTTTATTTCTTTGATTATTTATGTTTTTAATTATTTAAAAAATTTCCAAGTTCCACTGACTTTTTGCTGCTGCTGCTGCTGCTGCTAAGTTGCTTCAGTCGTGTCTGACTCTGTGCGATGCCAGATAGCAGCCCATTGGGCTGCGCCTTCCCTGGGATTCTCCAGGCAAGAACACTGGAGTGAGTTGCCATTTCCTTCTCCAACACATGAAAGTGAAAAGTGAAAGTGAAGTCGCTCAGTCGTATGTGACTCAGCGACCCCATGGACTGCAGCCTACCAGGCTCCTCCATCCATGGGAGTTTCCAGGCAAGAGTACTGGAGTGGGGTGCCATTGCCTTTTCTGCACTGACTTTTTAAATGGATCTTAAATAAAACTGGCCTGTGCTGATTAGTTACAGTTTATATGGCAACCATTACTCCAGTTTCATCTACTTTTACATGTGCTCAGTGTTTTCCTTAAGTGAGGTATTTATTAGTTGTATTAATAAGGAGAATGGCTTCCCACAAAATTGCTGCTGTTTCACTATTTTATTTTGTTTGTGAATTCTTTTTTAGGCTTCAGCTCTGTTATTTAAAGTAAGCTGCCTTATTATTGGCCTATATGTCTAGTTCCTTTGTTCTCTGCTGTGTTACAACAAAAAGAAGAATATTTAAAATACTTCTTGGAGGGAATGAGTAGCTTCCTAATTGAGGTTTCATGTTAAAAAAAAAAAAATTATCCTTCCACTTTCCCCCATAGAAGTTGGGACTCCATCATAACATTTCCAGGTTAAACCATTAATGTTACTCCCTTGGTTACATCAATTCAGTGTATCCTTGGATCTTAAAGATAATGCATGATATGAATCATTAACATTTCATTTCCAATATTGTGTAGACTATATTCAACTTTCCTGCCATTTATATCATATGTAATAAAATATTTTAAAAGTTTTCAACCACAGAAGAGAAATCATATAATAAAAGAGAACATTTAAGATAAAAACATTCTAAAAATTAATACAAATTCTTAAAAACTGAGATTTTTGTAGCATTAATATCCTTGGTCTGCTAACTATACTCAAACTATTTAAGTGTTACATTTGGGAACACTCTGGTAGCCCTATTCAAGATAAAGAGATTTTTCAAAATATTAGACTGAATATATTTAGACACAGTAGGAGTACATTACTGCCAAATCTTTCATAAAATAAATGTCTTTACCATATGCCCTAAAATGTAGCACAGTCCGACAGAAATTCCTTTTATTATGGACAATAGAGTGACACACTGCAACGCTACATGGTGAAATGCCCTGATCTGTAGGAGAGCAGTCTCTTTACTATAATTAAAGACACTTATGATTAAGAGGCCCTCTTGCCAATCATAATAGTTGAACCGAGAATATGCTTAAGAAAACAATGACTGGCTGGATTTCTGCAAAACTATTAATATCATACTAGAAGCATGGCGTGTGATTCATTATTCTGTGAAGAGAACATCTTTAAAAAAGCTGTATATGTGGAAATCAACTGCCTATCAGAGAAATCAGGGGAAATGGTGTGGTGGAGGATTCAGAAGCTGTTTCCTCATCAGATTGGGCTTTTGGTCCTTGCATTTGAGAGCTCTTATTATGGAAATTGTGCAGAACATGGAGAGACAGGAACAAAAATATAGATCCCACTGGGCAATTCCTTTTTATAACCATTTCATCAGTAATAATTCAGGGCTCTGTTCCTTCAGTGTTCAGCGATCTGAATGTTACAGGGCACAGCAATACTATTCATGGGGCTAGTGGAAACTTACTTTACCTAATCTTGATTTATGCTCCTTAATTTGGAAAGGACTGGCCTTCACTCTGCTGAAACCCCTCATGCTTTCTTTGGTGCTCATGCATGAAAGTCTGAATTCTAGCTAAATTCCCCCTGTGGCCATACAGTATATTGAATGTCTGGCTATTATTTTCAAAAAATAGTGGAATATCAAAATAATAGGGAAGCAAGGTAGAATCTTTTTCTGAAAGTAGTATTAACTGTTGATAGCACAGGGAAAGATTGTTATTTTTTGAAGTCAGTTTAATTTCAGAGAACTGCTCTTTATGCTTGAATTATATTTTCAGATGATGTGAACCAGTGATGTTGGGATTCATTCCATCTTCCAAAAGATGAAGGTGAAGTATTGGAAGTCACTAAAAAGCACAGGAAGCAAGTGCAGGAGAAAGGCCAAATCCAAGCTTTGTAACTAGATCATTAAAAAGTACTGAACTGAACTTTCCCTTGGAAGTTTCCTAAGGGTCAAAACTCAGCAAGGGAGCCCAAGATTCTGATAGGAACTTACTGTGCAACCTTGAGGAAGAAAGGCAGTATATATAGAATGAATCCTTGGCTAGAGACCTTTCTACTGGGTATTATTGGAATTCCAAAAGGGAGAAAATTCTGGCTTTAAACATCTTAATATCTAATTATAAAAAGTTAAACAAAAGGGACTTAGGAAGAGGGCATGTGTAATGATCCTGTGCATAGGTACACACACCATCTAAATCCTATGTACATCTACACAGGCAGTGACCTGCCTCTGCCAGAAATCTTGGAGTCACATCTAATCATTCCTGAAGTTTTCTTGATTCTTTTCCTTCAGTAGTTACAGAATTCATTTCTACATCTCTGTAGTCTTACTGACAGAGAAGGCAATGACACCCTATTCCACTACTCTTGCCTGGAAAATCCCATGGATGGAGGAGCCTGGTGGGCTACAGTCCATGGGGTCGCTAAGAGTCAGACACAACTGAGCAACTTCACTTTCACTTTTCACTTTCATGCATTGGAGAAGGAAATGGCAACTCACTGCAGTGTTCTTGCCTTGAGAATCTCAGGGACAGGGGAGCCTGGTGGGCTGCTGTCTATGGAGTCACACAAAATCGAACACGACTGAAGCCAACTTAGCAGCAGCAGCAGCAGTCTTACTGAAGTTCTTTTAGATTGCAGCACCAACTCTGCTTCCTGGGATCACTGTAATAATCTCCCCACTCTTGGTAACTAGCAATCCTTCCTCCAGCCCCTTCTGCACACTGCATCTGGGGAGAGACGTTTTTAAAATTTTTGTTGAAATATAGTTGATTTATAATGTGTTAGTTTCAGGCATACAGCAAAGTGATTCAGTCATACATATTTATGTATGCACATATACTTTTTTTTTTAACATTCTCTTCCATTATAGGTTATTACAAGATATTGAATATAGTTCCCTGGGCTATACAGTAGGTCCTTGTTGGTTATCTGTTTTATATATGATAGTGTATATATTTTGGAGGAGCTTTTCTAAAGTGCACATTTGATCATGTCGTTTTTTCCCTTGAATCCTTTACAGTTTCTCTGTTGCTCTCAGAATGAAATTCAATATCTTCATGTTCCAGTCTAACTCCTCTATTGTTTGACTTCTGCTTACCTCTAAGGTTCATCTTTCCCAATATGGGGTTCACATTCACTGGTCCATGAACCCCCATGCTTTTTACCTTGTGGCCTTTACATGGGAGCACCTTCTCCCTTCAAGAATTGCATCAACTCTTCCTTCAGTTGTCAAAACAAGTGACCCTTCCTCTGAGCAATATCTTTCAGTCCTTCAAAACTGTGGGTCTCCTTCCTGAGTGTTCTGATAGCATCCTATGCTTATACGTTTTGAAGCATACAACTACTAAAATGACCTGTGACCTCACTTGCTTCATTAGATTGTGAAATTCTTGACAAGATCTATGTCTTGTCAATTACTATGTCCTTCTACATGTTAGAGGTTATTTGTTGAAAGACTAAATTAAGTAATTTATTTATTACTGGTAATTAATTTACTAGTTTAATTGATTTATTCAGTTCAGTTCAGTCACTTAGTCGTGTCCAACTCTTTGTGATCCCATGAATCGCAGCATGCTAGACCTCCCTGACCATCACCAACTCCCGGAGTTCACTCAGATTCATGTCCATCAAGTCAGTGATGCCATCCAGCCATCTCATCCTCTGTCATCCCCTTCTTCTCCTGCTCCCATTCCCTCCTGGCATCAGAGTCTTTTCCAATGAGTCAACTCTTTGCATGAGGTGGCCAAAGTACTGGAGTTTCAGCTTTAGCATCATTCCTTCCAAAGAAATCCCAGGGTTGATCTTCTGAATGGACTGGTTGGATCTCCTTGCAGTCCAAGGGACTCTCAAGAGTCTTCTCCAACACTACAGTTGAAAAGCATCAATTCTTCAGCACTCAGCCTTCTTCACAGTCCAACTCTCACATCCATACATGACCACAGGAAAAACCATAGCCTTGACTAGACGGACCTTAGTCGGCAAAGTAATGTCTCTGCTTTTGAATATGCTATCTAGGTTGGTCATAACTTTTTTTCCAAGGAGTAAGTGTCTTTTAATTTCGTGGCTGTAATCACCATCTGCAGTGATTTTGGAGCCCTCCCCCCCAAATAAAGTCTGACACCGTTTCCATTGTTTCTCCATCTATTTCCAATGGAGTGATGGGACCAGATGCCATGATCTTCATTTTCTGAATGTTGAGCTTTAGGCCAACTTTTTCACTTTCCTCTTTTACTTTTATCAAGAGGCTTTTTAGTTCCTCTTCACTTTCTGCCATAAGGGTGTTGTCATCTGCATATCTGAGGTTATTGATATTTCCCCCAGCAATCTTAATTTATTACTAGTAAGTAATTTATTTATTATGAAAGAGGATGAGATGTTTGGATGACATAACTGACTCAATGGACATGAGTTTGAGTAAATTCTAGAAATTGGTGATGGACAGGTTAGCCTGGCATGTTGCAGTCCATGTGGCCACAAAGAGTTGAACATGCTGAGTGACTGAACTGAACTGAATCACAATGTAGCTGATCATCAGTCAACAAACTTTCAGGGCCAGCACACAAGTGTAGCCATACTGAAGTGCTCTGTGCTTTCATGGGTCTATGAGGAAGAAAAGAAAGAAAGATAAAAGTAAAGAGTATTGAAGAAAAAAGGAAATGCTGGGTGAAACAAGAGAGGATGGGGAAAGGCCCTCAGGAAGTATAGGGGAGAAGGGTACATTCTTAGGAAGATTCCCTGAATGGATCTGAAAGAATAAGCAAAGCTGTAGTAATATTTTTCCTTCTTAAGAGGCTAAATAGACTAATGTACAACTATCATAATTTTATAATACTATGCATATTGCTACAATCTATGGTAATCTACACTGAAAAGTAACATCTGACTCTTTTGTTCTCAGCTTAAAGCCAATTTGTATAAATTTTGTATTAAAAAATATTGGAGTATAGTTGCTTTATTGTGTTAGTTTCTATTGTATAGAACAGTAAATCAGTTATATGTATATAAAGGGATGAATACATATGTCCCCATGCTTTTGGATTTCCTTTTCATTTAGATCATCACATTGAATAGAGTTTCCTGTGCTATACAGTTGGGTCTTGTTAGTTATCTGTTTTATGCATTTGTTGTTGTTCAGCTGCCAAGTCGTATCCTACTCTTTATGACCCCATGGACTGCAGCTTGCCAGGCTTCCCTGTCCCTCACCATCTCCTAGAGTGCCCAGTTTCTTGTCCATTGAATCAGTGATGCCATCCAACCATCTCACTCTCTTCTCCTACTCCTTTTATACACAGTAGTGTATATATGTTGATGCCAACCTCCCAGTTTTTCCCACCTCCACTCCCTTTCCCTCTTGTTATCTATACATTTTCTACATCTATGTCTCTGCTTCTGCGTTGTAAGATCTTATATACTAGATTTTTTTTCAGAATCTACATATATGCATTAATGTGCAATATTTATTTTCCTCTTTCTCACTTACCTCACTCTGTATGACAGTCTTTAGGTTCATCCATGTCTCTGCAAATGACCCAGTTAAAGCTTGTATAAAATCCTGCTTTCTTGCTTTTTATGGTATGTATGACTTGAAAGAAACTTGTTCCTCTGGATCTCAAATAAGATCATGAGCTTTTTAAATTAGATTTCAACTTTGGCTCATAATTTCTGCTCCAAGGAAAGCAATAATGTGGTCGCAGTACCCCTTGACCCTTTTTAGAAGCATTGTAACTTGTACTCTTCAGGATGGGGAATTCTTCTGTGACACACCCTAAGAACCAGTGAATCACAGCTACTTTGGGAACATATGAAACTGGATAATTAAAGACTCTGACTTTCAGATAGGAGGCTGTAAGCAGCACAAATGGTTTTGGACTTGATGTTGTTTAACAGGAATAAAGACCTAAGAATCTGAGGAATCTTTATCTCTTAATATCCTGGAATTTCCATCTCCCTGAAATAAAAATAATTGCTATATTTTCTTAGAAAGATGAAGTATAAATGGTGTGCTGTTTGTTAAGAGCATGGGACCTGGATCAGGCTGCTGTGATTTGAAGCTCAGCTCTTCAATTTCTAGCCATGAGCCCTCCATTGAATTTTTCATCAACTGGAGAGTCCCTATCTGTAAAATGGGATAATAATGATGCCTATTTCTTTAGGCTATTTTAAAGATGAATTGATAAACATGTACAGAATGTTGAGAACAGAGTCTGCTGCACAGGAATATCCAATAAATGTTATGTGGTGTTATTGTGGTTGTGGCTGCTATCATCGCTGTTGCTATTGCTATTTGTATTATTTTTCAAGTTGGCCATCAGACCATAAAGGCATCAAAAAAAGCTTTTCTGAGGAAATGAAGTTTAAGTTCAAAGGGAGAGGGAAAGCTTTTCAGACAGAGCTCAGAGCAGATGGGAAATCTAGAGACAATAGAAACCAGTGGTATACTCAAGAAATGGAAAGAAACTCCATCTAGTTGGCACGTCTAGAGCAAGGAAGAAACTAGTGAGGAGTTGAGACTAAAGAATGAATTGGAAGCCAGATACAATTTATGGTATTGAAGATCATAATAAAGATTTGTCCTTTATTCTAAAATTAGTGGGCAGCTCTGAAAGGGTTTTTTTCCCCCTATGTGTACAGCTTTATATTTTGACTTCTGTATACAGTGTGCATGCTCCAAAAATTAAGTTTCTATTCATCATCATAGAGTTGAACCCCATTGCCCCTTTCTCCCAACTCCTTCTTTCCCTCTGATAACCACTACTCTGTTCTCTGCATCTGTGTGTTTCTTTCTGTTTGGTTTCTCCATTTATTTTGTTTGTTTTGTTTGCTTGTTTTTTATATTCCACACGTGAGTGAAATCATACAGTGTTTTTCTTTCTCCATCTGACTTATTTCACTTAGCCTGATACTTTCCACGTGCAATCATAGAGTTGCAGATGGTAAAATTTCATCTTTTTATGGCCAAGGGCTGCCGTCTATGGGGTTGCACAGAGTCGGACATGACTGAAGTGACTTAGCAGCAGCAGCAGTATCTGTAGTAGTAGTAGTAAAACCTACTATGATATCTATGTATCTATAGTGACAGGTTTTAAGTATTGTTAAATAGCAGAATGGTTAGAGATTGTGTAAAACCTGTAAAAGATGAATCCTGTACCAAAGATAAAAGATAAGGCATGTGGTGTGATAGAATGAATAGGAATCTATAACTAAAATGTGAGTTGGTGATGTGTCTATTGTGGTACACCTTCAACCTTGAGGCTAGGAGTTTTTTGTTTGTTTGTTTGTTGTTTTGAATTTTAGAGCCAAGATAGAGCCACTTAAGTTGTCTGAGAAACAAACAACCTTAAGAGATGCCTAAGAAATCTATTTCATGCAAAGATGGGCTTGATAAAGGACAGAAATGGTATGGACCTAACAGAAGCAGAATATATTAAGAAGGGGTAGAAAAAATACACAGAAGAACTACAAAAAAGATCTTCAAGACCAAGATAATCACGATGATGTGATCACTCACCTAGAGCCAGACATCCTGGAATGTGAAGTCCAGTGGACCTTAGAAAGCACCGCTATGAACAAAGCTAGTGGAGGTGATGGAATTTCAGTTGAGCTATTTCAAATACTGAAGGATGATGCTGTGAAAGTGCTGCACTCAATATGCCAGCAAATTTAGAAAACTCAGCAGTGGCCACAGGACTGGAAAAGGTCAGTTTTCATCTCAACCCCAAAGAAAGGCAATGCCAAAGAATGCTCTAACTACTGCACAATTGCACTCATCTCACATGCTAGTAAAGTAATGCTTAAAATTCTCCAAGCCAGGCTTCAGCAATACGTGAACTGTGAACTCCCTGATGTTCAAGTTGGTTTTAGAAAAGGCAGAGGAACCAGAGATCAAATTGCCAACATGTGCTAGATCATGGAGAAAGCAAGAGAGTTCCAGAAAAACATCTATTTCTGCTTTCTTGACTATGCCAAAGTCTTTAACTGTGTGGATCACAATAAACTGGAAAATTCTGAAAGCGATGGGAATACCAGACCACTTGCCTCTTGAGAAATCTGTCTGCAGGTCAGGAAGCAACAGTTAGAACTAGACATGGAACAACAGACTGGTTCCAAATAGGAACAGGAATACATCAAGGCTATATATTGTCACTCTGCTTATTTAACTTATATGCAGAGTATATCATAAAAAACATTGGGCTGGAGGAAGCACAAGCTGAAATCAAGATTGCCAGGAGAAATATCAGTAACCTCAGATATGCAGATGACACCACCCTTATGGCAGAAAGTGAAGAAGAACTCAAAAGCCTCTTGATGAAAGTGAAAGTGGAGAGTGAAAAAGTTGACTTAAAACTCAACATTCAGAAAACAAAGATCATGGCATCTGGTCCCATCCCTTAATGGGAAATAGACGGGGAAACAGTGGAAACAGTGTCAGACTTTATTTTTTGGGGGAGGGGCTCCAAAATCACTGCAGATGGTGATTACAGACATGAAATTAAAAGATGCTTACTCCTTGGAAGAAAAGTTATGACCAACCTAGATAGCATATTGAAGAGCAGAAACATTACTTTTCCAACAAAGGTCCGTCTAGTCAAGGCTATGGTTTTTCCTGTGATCATATATGGATGTGAGAGTTTAACTGTAAAGAAGGTGGAGTGCCGAAGAATTGATGCTTTTGAACTGTGGTGTTGGAAAAGACTCTTGAGAGTCCCTTGGACTGCAAAGAGATCCAACTAGTCCATTCTGAAGGAGATCAGCCTTGGATGTTCTTTGGAAGGAATGATGCTAAAGCTGAAAGTCAAGTACTTTGGTCACCTTATGTGAAGAGTTGACTCACTGGAAAAGATTCTGATGCTGGGAGGGATTCAGGGCAGGAGGAAAAGGGGATGACAGAGGATGAGATGGTTGAATGGCATCACTGACTCGATGGATGTGAGTCTGAGTGAACTCTGGGAGTTGGTGATGAACAATGAGGCCTGGTGTGCTGCAATTCATGGGGCTGCAAAGAGTTGGATACAACTGAGTGACTGAACTGAACTGAAGGAATCTACTGATTCGGAAGTTTCATTACTTAAACGGTTGCAACTGATTTTCTATTAAAGGTGAAAATTAGGGGAGAAGGAAGTATGGGAAGTCAGTTAGGAAAACACTCTAGATCGTTTGCTGCAGTGTTTTGCTTGTCTGGGGCTCAACGCCCTTACAGTCTCAGCAGAAATGGATGGATAGCCCTACCTTAATAGAAAAGTTCTCATTGTGTGGTCCTCCATTTATAACACAAAGCAGGGTAGTGTTTTATATTTAGATGTAAAAACAACAAAAAATTATATATATGGATAAGTGTGCAGATAAATGCAAGTTTTCTCTGAAGGCAGAAAAAGCCATTCTGTTTACAGGCAGTCCAAATTTGAGCTGAGTAGTCTGGTTGGAAATAAGGATCTCCTTTGAGTAGGGATGAGAGGATGGGGTGGGTTGAGGCCATGCTGGAAAAGTTGGCTGTTGGGACTTATTCCCTCACTACCATTTCAGGGCTTCTCTGTGCCCTGCTCACCCTTTTGGGGAGGCTGACATTTGTTGGTTAACAGGTGGAAGCCTATGATAACAGCAGCCGTCACCTGAGCCACAGGGCTTTGGTTTAAAAGACACACATGTACTTATACACACAGGGATTTGGAAATATGAGTTGACTGGTCAACTTGAGCATGTTACTGACAAGGGAGTAATAGGGTTATTTTCTGGTGGAGCTAGCATGTCACTAAAGCAGGCCTTTTGATATATTAAAAAAGTATTTTTTAAAAAAGCAAAGCAGAAGTTTATATTTTAATCATATTTGTAGGGTTTTTAAGTCTTTGATTTACAAAATTGCTTATTTGTTTCAGCTGTCTTCTCCCCATCTCTGCTCTGGAAGAGACGGGATAGGTCTGGAGTCCAAACAGTTGTAATTTTGTATCTTGGTGTCTGTTCTCTGACTGTGAAATATTCCCTTCTTTTGTTAAGATTCCTGAGGAATTATTTTTTTTTAATTTTATAATAAAAACAAACCCCACCTTTGTCCTTACATTTCCCTTACTGTTTCTGTGTTCATTGCAGAAAGTGGGCTGTGTATTTTTCTTACCATGACAACTTCTAATTGACATGTATAGTATGTTCAGAGTTAGATAGTTCTTCGTTGTAAAAAAACCTGTGTTAACTGTTTCCAGAGCAAAAAAAAAAAAAAAAATCTACCAATGGACATATTTAGAGAGAGTTGCACCTGTTGATGCTGCTGAATTCAAGTCAGTTGTTCTAAATATAGCACACCCTCCTGATAGGGAAGCGGAGAGCTGGTTACCTTGAGAAACTTAGACTTTCTTTATCACTTAAGGTGTAAGATATAGAGAGACATATGCATTGCATAGCTTTGGGACTCTTTGAAAAGTTTCATTCCAACTGGTATAAATGGAATTTCACTAACAGTATTTCACTTCTTGACAACTAACTTGTTTTGAATATCTGAGAGTTTAAGCTTAAACAAAATATCTGAGGATACATTTTTCAGTTTATGAATAATTTGAACAGAAAATATAATCACCACTCAAGTAATTCACTTTACCCACCCTCAAAATACACTCAGACATGCACCTGAAACCAAAAAATGAGCAAGATTTTCCCACCCTCAGTATGGAATCTGCCCACAGCTGAGGCTTCTCAAAGTCAGTTTGTAGTTACCATCTTGCCTTGGCTCTTTTTCTCTCTGTGGCTGTGGCCCCAGGCAAACTCTTCCTGTGAAATTTCCATCCTCTTCAAAGTGTGAATCAGAAACAATATTTGAGGAAGATTTTGTAAGTGTTGGAGACTGAGGTCTTGGTGTGAGGCAAGTGTTGTCTGTCAAGGCTCAAAAGAGGCGTACCAATCAGCCCTCCTCCTCGGGCTGGTCCTGCCACCCTCCACCCCAGCTGCTGCTCCTGTGCCAGCCTCCATGTGCCTCGTGTCTCTGTTGGGTCTGGCCTCCGAGCTCTTGCTCCAGCTTCTGACTCTGTTTATCAATCATGTCTTCATTTATTGTAATGATCTATGTGTCTATCCCTCTACCACAAGCTAGACTGTAGCTAAAAGTCTCAAAATGGGATAAACTGATTCTTCCTACTTTATTCTTCTTCAAAATTTATTTTAGTTATTTTAGTTTCTTTCCTTTTCTGTATAATTTTTGGAATAACTTTGTCTATACCTACAGAAAGCCTTGTGGGGATTTTGATAGGAATTGCTTTAAACCTATATATCAATAATCAACTGACACACAACTCTGTTCCAATTACAGAAATCCTTGCTGAAGACAGAGCTACTCTTCAGGCATGACAAGAACCTGTATAGGATATGAATAATTTTCTCCTTAGCTGTTTTATAAGAACTGGTATTCTAGAATAGTCTCCAAATTTAAATGGAAGGAAATAGGTAAGAAGAAAATGGAATTTTCTCTATAGTTTGCCAGGTTCTCAGAGCTGATCTCATTTCTGAAATGTCTACTTTAGTGCCAATTTGTCAGATTCTCCCAGCTCCCAATCCATGTTGACAGGGACAGCATATTTGAAGGATAAAGCGTTAATGTTTGCAAAGGGAGGCCTTGAAAAGACAGTGCTTCTTAGATTTTTTTTTTTCACAAGAACAACCTAATTACATCTCTTATTTAATTTTCTGTAACTCTAAATGTAAATTGGAGGGAGCTATTAGATTTTATAAGGCAGTGTCCTTGCTTCAGTGATATAATGATGAACCATGCTGAAATAATGGGAGGTTACACTTCATTACACCACTGTTTGCCGTTTTTAACATTCTGCAGAAAATATATGGGACATATGACATTTGAAAGAATTCATGCATCCTTATCTGACTTCCAAAGACCCATTGAAACAATTGTGTAGTGGTCTTAATCATGAGTCCATTAAATGAATTTTAATTTTAGTGGAAATCAATGAAGTTTTGATATTTTATTAGCTATTTAACATTGTCAAGAAAAAAATGCTTTTATTAATCACTATTTGTATTTAGTATATGAATGCTTTGCTTTAATAGTCATAAAGTATAATAAATGGTAGTCAGTTATGTACAACAAATACCTTTTCAAATATAATGCTAATAAAAGCTAGGTGTGCATGCTTACTGCAGTTTGTAATCCATAACGGACTATGCACAATAAAATTATGAAATTAGATTACTTAATGGTTTTATTAACCAGCAGTTTTTTTTAAATTGGAAAAGTCATTTATATTCATGGAAAAAATTCAAACAGTGCAAAGATGATGCAGTGAAACTACCTCTTCCCTTTCTAGATCCCTCCAGTACCCAGTTCTCCAGTGTGGAGGGATAGTTGTAGGTCCAAATACTATTTACAATATTTATGTGATAAAGAATAGTTTAAAACCTCACTAACTCACAGTAACTGAACGGAAGGTCACAACAACTGGTATAAAATCTGAATTATAGTATATTTCAGAAGAAATATAGCTTTACAACTTTGGGCTATAATGAATAACCACTGACTGAGAAGGGGAGAATGGAACAGAGCATTCATATAGGTGTACCATTTTTGCTTTTCAATCAGATTTTACCAGTATTAATTGTCTGAATATAAAGCTATTGATACTGTGGTGCTTTAAAAGTTGTTTGCTGCCTTTCACAGTTAAGTGTGCTAAATATTTGCCATGTTTATAGTATTCTTTGCTTATCAAATTCTATTTTACAGAGTGCACAAAAATAAATTCTAGCTTGGTCTGAATTGCATTCATGCCCATTCATATTTTAAACACTTCAATGTTTTCAGCTTCGATAGATGCTTTATTATGTTTCTACTAAGGACTGCATGCGTTACTTGTGAAAATACTCATGGAAACATGAAGGCCTCATGTGTAGTTCCTTTTAAAGATTATAGTGGTTTTTTTTTTTTTTTGAGCATATTATTTTATCTCAGCAACTCTGAGTTTCCTATAGTAAGCTTTGGAGGTGAATCTCCTAGGTAGTTATTCCTAGGGAATGTTAACTGAGCAATTATCCTTTGAAAAAGATATTGATAAAGAGGAATGAATCTTTTTTAAAAAGATATTCTCATATTTATTTTTTTATTTTAAAAGTGTGTTTTATTGAAGTATACTTGAAAGTGCTGGCTTCCCTGGTGGGTCAGATGGTAAAGAAAGTGAAAATGTTAGTCGCTCAGTCCTGTCAGTCTCTTTGTGATACCATGCACTGTAGCCCATCAGACTCCTCTGTTCATGGAATTCTCCAGGCAAGAATACTGGAGTGGGCTGCCATTTGCTTCTCTAGAGGATCTTCCTGACCCAGGGATCAGACTCAGGTCTCCTGCTTTGCAGGAAGATTCTTTACCAACTGAGCCATCAGGGAGTCCCAGGTGGCTTACTGAGTGGTTTTATTAGTCAGCAGCTTTTAAAAAAATTCCCTGGAAAAGGGAATACCTACTCCAGTATTCTTGCCTGGAGAAATCCATGGACAGAGGAGCCTGGTGGACTACAGCCCATGAGATCTCTCTTTGAGACACAACTGAGCCACTAACACACACGTACACAGAGTTGAAAGTGTTAGTCACTCAATTGTGTCTGACTCTTTATAAGCCCATGAATTGGGTTTATAGCCCAATCTGGGTCTGCTGCATTGTAGCCAGATTCTTTACTGTCTGAGCCACCAGGGAAGCCTATAGTTGATTTACAATATTGTGTTGATTTCTGGTATCAACAAAATGATTCAGTTTTGTGTGTGTGTGTGTGTGTGCATGTGCATACAGACACAGACACAAAGACACAGACACACACATATATATATATGTCTGTGAGTCTGTTTATTTTGTATGTAAGTTCATTTGTGTAATTCTAGATCCTACATGTAAGTGGTGTCATATGATATTTGTCTTTCACTTTCTGACTTCATTTAGTATGATAATCTCTAGGTCCACTCATGTTGCTGCAAATGACACTATTTCATTCTTTTTTATGATCGAGTAATATCCCATTTTGTGTATACATATGTGTGCATGTGTGCATATATGTATGTGTGTATGTCCATGTATATATATCTTCTTAATCCCTCTGTCAATGGATATTTAGGTTGTTTTCATGTCTTGGCTATTGTAAATAGTGCTGCTGTGAACATATAGGGGTGCAGGTATTTTTTCCAGTTGTTACTTTATCTGGATACATGCATAGGAATGGGATTTCTGGATCATAGGTTGTTTTTTTTTTTTTAGTTTTTTGAGGAATTTTTATACTGTTTTATTTAGTGGCTGCACCAGTTCATATTTCCACCAACAATATAGGAGGGTTCCCTTTTCTCCATATCATCTCCAGGATTGTTATTTGTAGACTGTTTAGCGAGGGCCATTCTGACCAGTGTGAGGTGGTGCTTTATTGTTTTGATTTGCATTTCTCTTAATTAGCGATGTTGAGCATCTTTTCATGTGCCTATCAACCATATGTATATGTTCTTTGGAAAAATGTCTCTTTAGGTCTTTTGCTCATTTTCTGATTTTTTTTAAAATATTGAGCTGTTTGAACTGTTTGTACATTTTATAAATTAATATCTTGTCAGTCACATTGTTTGCAGATATCACTCCAGTACTCTTGCATGGAAGGTCCCATGGATGGAGGAGCCTGGTAGGCTGCAGTCCATAAGGTCACTAAGAGTCAGACACGACTGAGACACTTCCCTTTCACTTTTCACTTTCATGCTTTGGAGAAGGAAATGGCAACCCACTCCAGTGTTCTTGCCTGAGAATCCCAGGGACAGCGGAGCCTGGTGGGCTGCCATCTATAGGGTTGCACAGAGTTGGACACAACTGAAGTGACTTAGCAGCAGTAGCAACAGCCCATTCTATAGGTTGCCTTTTTGTTTTGTTTATGGTTTCCTTGGCCATGCAAAAGCTTTTGAGTTTAATTGGGTCCCATTTTAAAATTTTTGTTAAGGCAAACTGACCTAAGAGAACGTTGGTACAATTTTTTTCAGAGAATGTTTTGCCTATGTTCTCTTCTAGGAAGATTATACCTTCATGTCTTATATTCAAGTCTTTTAAGCCATTTTGAATTTATTTTTGTGTGTGATATGAGAGTGTGTTCTAATTTCATTAATTTACATGTGGCTGTCCAACATTCCCAACACCACTTGCTGAAGAGACTGTCTTTTCCTCATTGTATTTTCTTGCCTCCTTTGTCAGAGATTAAGTGACCATAAGTGTGTAGGTTTATTTCTGGCTCTCTATTCTTTTCCACTGGTCCATATGTCTATTTTTGTACCAATACTGTGCTAGCTCAATTATGGTAGCTTTGTAATATAGTCTGAAATCTGGGAGGGTTATGCCTCCTGCCTTGTTCTTTCCCCTCAGGGTTGCTTTGGAAATTTTGTACCTTTTGTAATTCCATATAAATCTTAAGATTATTTGTTCTAGTTCTGTGAAAAATGCTATGAGTGATTTGACAGGGATCACATTAATCTGTAGATTAGTTTAAGAGTATGGCCATTTAAACAATATTAATTCTTCCAATCCAAGAGAATGGGGTATCTTTCAGTTTTTTTGAATCATCTTCAATTAAAGAAATGAATCTTGATGGAGAGGTATAAGTACAGAAGAAGGAAGAGGTAAAATAAGTTAGAGAAGTAAAAGTTTGCAACCCAGTGGCACAAAGGGCTACGAGAGGGAGCAATGATAGTATGCTGAGTTTTTATGTTATTCAAAATGGTACAGTATTATTTGAAATTGGATTGTGATAAGTTTATAATGCACATGTACACCCTGGAGCAACCACTAAGCATATAAAATAAAATGGTATAAATATTAATCAGCAGTGAAGATAAAATATATAAAGAAAACAATACAGTGAAGGCAGGGAATGACAAAAAGGGAATAATGAACACATAGCATAAACTGAAAACACAGGAAGATGGTAGACTTAAACTCAACTATACTGAAAATTATTTAAACATAAATAGTCTAAATACTCCATAAATCAGAGATGATCAAATTGGATTAAAAACCTATAAGCTGTGCTATGGTAAGTTGCTTCAGTCACGTCTGACTCTTTGTGAACCCATGGACTGTAGCCTGCCAGTATCCTCTGTTCATGGGATTCTCCAGACAAGGATACTGGAGAGGGTTGCCATGTGCTCCTCCAGGGAATCTTCCCAACCCAGGGATCAAAACTGAGTCTCTTATGTCTCCTGCATTGGAGACAGGTTCTTTACCCCTAGTAGCACCTGGGAAGTCCGAAAACACACTATGCTTTTTACCAAAAAAATGCACTTTACATCACCGACACAAATAAGTTAAAGTAAATAATGGGAAAGTTATATTGTGCAAAACTTTATCGTAAGAAAACCGAAATGTATATTAATAATAGATTAGACTTTAAGCACAAAAGTATTTCTAATCTTATAACAATGAAAATGTCAATTTATCAGGAAGACAGAAAGGATTATGGAATTTAGAAAGATAGTAACGATGACCCTGTATGTGAGACAACAAAAGAGACACAGGTATAGAACGGACTTTTGGCCTCTGAGGGAGAGGGAAAGGGTGGAATGATTTGGGAGAATGGCACTGAAACACGTATAATATCATATAAGAAATGAAGCACCAGTCTATGTTCAATACAGGATATAGGATGCTTGGGGCTGTTGTACGGGATGATCCGGGGAAATGGTGTGGGGTGGGAGGTGGGAGGGGGCTTCGGCATTGGGAGGGGGCTTTGGCATTGGGAGATTGTGTACACCTGTGGCTGATTCATGTCAATGTATGGCAAAACCAATATAGTATTATAAAATAGAATAAAGTATTTAAAAAAATAAATAAATTACAAAAAAAAGAATCTTAAAACTACATGCAGCTTATAGCAAAATTTTGAAATATATGAATCAAAAGCTAAATGTGTGAAATAAGAAATAGACAAATTTTCAATTATAATTAGATATTTCAGTACTGTTCTATGAATAATCAATAGAACAGGAAGACAGAGAATTACTAAGGAAACAGAGTATTTGAACCATACTATCAAAAAACTCTACTAAATTGGCAACTATGAATTCTGCATTTTTGATAGAATACACTTTTTAAGGTGCACCTGGA
>SJYC01144553.1:0-23219 GCA_006408675.1 Madoqua kirkii | reverse complement strand
GAGTAAGAATCTTTTAATTTCATGGCTGCAGTCACCATCTGCAGTGATTTTGGAGCCCCTCAAAATAAAGTCTGACACTGTTTCCACTGTTTCCCCATCTATTTCCCATGAAGTGATGGGACCAGATGCCATGATCTTCGTTTTCTGAATGTTGAGCTTTAAGCCAACTTTTTCACTCTCCACTTTCACTTTCATCAAGAGGCTTTTGAGTTCCTCTTCACTTTCTGCCATAAGGGTGGTGTCATCTGCATATCTGGAGTTATTGATATTTTGCCTGGCAATCTTGATTCCAGCTTGTGTTTCTTTCAGTCCAGTGTTTCTCATGATGTACTCTGCATATAAGTTAAATAAGCAGGATGACAATATACAGACTTGTCATACTCCTTTTCCTATTTGGAACCAGTCTGTTGTTCCATGAATTCTCCAAGCCAGGCTTCAAAATGCGTGAACCATGAACTTCCAGATGTTCAAGCTCAATTTAGAAAAGGTAGTGGAACCAGAGAACAAATTGCCAACATCCACTTGTCATTGAAAAATCATGAGAGTTCCCAAAAAATATCCACTTCTGCTTTATTGACTATGCCAAATCCTTTGATTGTATGGATCACAAGAAACTGTGGAAAATTCTGAAAGACATGGGGATATCAGACCACCTGACCTGCCTCTTGAGAAATCTATATGCAGGTCAGGAAGCAACAGTTAGAACTGGACATGGGATAACAGAATAGTTCCAAATTGGGAAAATAATAAGTCAGGGCTGTATATTGTCACCCTACTTATTTAACTTATATGCACAGTATATCATGAGAAATGCTGGGCTGGATGTAGCACAAGCTGGAATGAAGATTGCTAGGAGAAATATCAATAACTTCAGATATGCAGATGACACCATTCTTATGGCAGAAAGTGAAGAACTAAAGAGCCTCTTGATGAAAGTGAAAGAAGAGAGTCAAAATGTTGGCTTAAAACTCAACATTCAGAAAATGAAGATCTTGCCATCTGGTCCCCTCACTTCATGGGAAATAGATGGAGAAACAATGGAAACAGTGACAGATTTTATTTTGGGGGGCTCCAAGATCACTGCAGATGGTGATTGCAGCCAAGAAATTAAAATATGCTTACTCCTTGGAAGAAAAGTTATGATCAACCTAGATAGCATATTAAAAAGCAAAAACATTACTTTGCCAACAAGGGTCTGTTTAGTCAAAGCTATGGTTTTTCCAGTGGTCATGTATGGATGTGAGAGTTGAACCATGAAGAAAGCTGAGCACTGAAGAATTGATGCTTTTGAACTGTGGTGTTGGAGAAGACTCTTGAGAGTCCCTTGGACTGCAAGGAGATCCAACCAGTCCATCTTAACGGAAATCTGTCCTGAATATTCAGTGGAAGGACTGATGCTGAAACTGAAACTCCAGTACTTTGACCACCTGATGACATTTGAGAAGAACCTGTTGCTGGGAAAGATTGAAGGCAGGAGGAGGAAGGGACAACAGAGGATGAGATGATTGGATGGCATCACTGACTCGATGGACATGAGTGTGAGTAAAGTCCAAGGGATGGTGATGGACAGAGAGACCTGGCATGCTGCAGTCCATGGTGTCACAAAAAGTTTATTATGACTGAGTGACTGAACTGAACTGAACTGAAGGTGAAGCATAGCCATAGCTGACCTGTGATGGTCATCTAACTAAATGAAAATTCAGCCATTGTAAACGTTGTTGTTGAAGTCTTCTGTTACCAAAGGGAAAATTTAGTCTATTTTGAATAATAAACCAGGTGTTTCAAGCAGAAAGAGGACCTTCAGTTTAGCAATATATATATTTGGAAAGATTCCATAGTATTATAAAAAATATGGTAGGAGTGGATGACAGTGTGAAATTAGGTGAAGAGGGAATGAGAAATGAGTACGTGGGAGATAATCTAAACTGTGAAGAATTTCATATTGTGATGCAAGGACAGTGTGGATACTCAGGGTGGGGTATATGAATTCAAGGTTTTGTTTTTTAAAGATATAGATGGAATTGAAGCATATTAAAACATTGAAAGAGATTAGTCAGTAGAAAGCAATAAGGCTAAAGATATAAGAAAGAGGAAATGGTTGGAGCATAGTCTTTGAGAAGGGGAAGGAGAGAGACAGGGGATATCTTAGAATCTGATAATACCTGTACTTCAACAGGGAGAAGAAGCAGATGGGGTGCATGTCCAGGGCTAGGAGAATTTGCAATTCTAAACAAAGGTAACTGTCTTTTAAAAATATTCATATTTTGGAACCAATCTTCAGCTCAATTTTATAGCTCCATTTTAGAATATAAGGATTTCATACATTCTCTGTAAACCCTTAGTCTGAAAAACTAAATTTACTTAAAAAAATTCCATTTGGTTTCCATCTGCTTCATTCAGATTTATAGGGTAATTCCATTCTACTAGAATTTATAAAATTATTTTCCTTTAAGATACCCAGGTCAAAATCTAGGTGGTTTTGGAAATTTGTCATTCTTGTGAGTCAGAGTGATTGATCCTTTAAGCAAAGCTTTACTAATAATATTCATTTATTCATGTCCTGCCCTGCTCTATACCTCTAAGCATCAGAGCCTCCTGATCTTTCCATCCAAAAACATTTCCAGAATCTCCTTAACAGCTTACAGCACTTTTTGCTTTGAGGACAGATGGATAAGACATTGCAAGATTTTGGGGGAAAGTGTGGCTATAATTTATTTCCTAGGGAATAAGTAGTATTGCACACATCATGATAAAAATGGATGAGTATTAAATTATTTATTTCCTCAAAGAATATAGGAATGTTTTATAAGATGCATGGTAATGGTTAGGATTTGTACCTGGACTGGTCTAATGTTGACAGGGACATAGCCAGTATGTCTGAAACATTTTCCACAGGGCTTATTGAATGGCAAATGTAATTCTTGGGGGAAAGCTTGATGTTCATAGTCTCTGAAATACTTACTATTGAAAGTCAGGATGAAAGCTATTCTGTGGTTCTGACCATTTGGTGGATGTATTTATGCCGAATAGTGTGGGTTCTTAATACTTGTATTTTCACTGTATAAATTGTAATTTTATTTTGTTAATTTAAACTGAAGTTATATTTTTGGGGACCACTTCTCTCTTGAGAAACTCAAGTGAGATCTCTATATTCACACTTGAGGGTGTAGTAGCAGAAAGGATAAATAAGTGATCTTTCGTATTCCTTCTTCTTTTCTACCTCTTATTCATCATCTTTCTCCCCCCAATCCTTTTTTTTGCTTCTTACTCCTATTTGTTTTTTTTCTGACTTACATGTTGAGCTAAATTAGTTTTCAGTATAAGTAATCTTTCAGACTCCATTACTCCATAAATTAATAAAATTACAGTGTTATACATCCATTGATGTCAAACATTCAATCACTTTCACCCATTCAGATAATATCCCTCATTTCATGTTCATATGAGTGAACATGTACTGCTGATGCTGTTGCTGCTAAGTCACTTCCGTCGTGTCTGATTCTGTGCGACCCCATAAACGGCAACCCACCAGGCTCCCCCATCCCTGGGATTCTCCAGGCAAGAACACTGGAGTGGGGTGCCATTGCCTTCTCTGGTGAACATGTACATAAGGTACTTAATAGAGGACTAGTTCATTATAAAATTAAAAAAAATTATAAATGTCTAACAATCTCCTCTCATTTTATATAAACGGATCTTGGTCTCAAGTAATGTAAGGTCTAAAACTTCAAAGGCTGCCTGACATCTTGGATCCTCACAGGGCCTGTGAGTTCCTCTGCTTTTGTCAAATACTCTTTACCCTGGCAGGAAAGGCTCCCCACCCAGCTAATTCCCCTGTCAACTGGACTAGCTTTGCTCTAGCTGGTCTTCAGCCTAATGGATTACACTTCCCTAGAAGCCCATAAAATTGTGCAACAGCCAGTCACATCCTACAGCAGGATCAAAGGGCACCTCACTGTCTTGTTACTACAGACTTTCCACCCACAGCTAGTGTTGGTTCACTGCTCCTGAATGCTGTGTTGTGTTGCATGGTGTGTAGCAGCTCCTTTCCCTGCACTATATGTATATGTGACTAACAAATTCCTCTCTGTATCACGTGTCCAGTGAGGAGGAATAGCTTTTTCACCAGTGAGGTGAGTAAGAGGCAATCAAAATCATCTCATCTCTATCCTCAGAGAATAAGAGTAAACACCATATGCTGCTGGATTTTAATCACGCTTAAAGTCCTTATCATTAACCTAATTTCACTATATTTTTCTAAACAAATTTGAAAGAGAGGCAATATTTTTGGCATGATTTAAAAATTAGATAGATTTATGCTATTACTTTTTCCCTTTTCAGTCATATTCAATAGCTTATATACATGTAGCTTCCCAGGTGGTGCTAGTGGTAAAGCACTCACCTGCCTATGCAATAGACTTAAGAGATGCGGGCTCGATCCCTGGATCCCTGGGTCCAGAAGATCCCTGGAGGAGGGCATGACAACTCACTCCAGTATTCGTACCTGGAGAATCCCATGGACAGAGGAGCCTGGCTGGCTGCAGTCCATAGGGTCGTAAGTTGGACACAACTGAAGTGACTTAGCACACATATACACATGTGTATATTTTAAGCTTCTTTAGCTTTTTTCATGGTTTTGAACATAATTATTATGTTGCCTTTACAACAATTTGACTGAAAAGAATATTAAAAAGAAACAAATATGTGATGTGATCAATTTATTACAAAATTATTGCCTATCAGAGTGAGCATAATTATTGTAAATTGCCTTTCCAACAATTTGACTGAAAATGATATTATAAATAAAAAATACAAATGATCAACTTATTAAAAAAATATTGCCTGTCAAAGTGATTATTCAACTCAAATCTGTCATTCAGGTTTGTGCATGTATATCTGTGATCCTATTGCCTAGAAAAATTTGGTAAGTCACTTTTAAATCTAAGTGGAATAATGGCTAAGGTTTTCAATAGCGTAAACAATCAGTGGAGATTATAACTACATTTCTTTACTCAAAGTATACTTTCTAAGTCAGTGAAGCCTTAAATTAATGAATTCATCATTGATTCAGCATGTACTTATTATACTCCTGTGTGTACTAAGTTGACTACTTTAGTGGATGAGGAAAGGATAATAAAAATTGCTTAGAACATAATATCAGGGTAAGAATTTAAGCCAACTTATAAAATGGCAAAATTGGAGACTGGCAATGGCTTTAGTATTTCTAAATCAAGGCTCAGAAAGAGTCAGAGGGACTTACCAAAGATCATACAAACTCTGTTAGTCTGATAGGCTGCAATGTGTGTTATAAAAAAGATTTAGTGCATGGAAGTGGTAAGAAAAGCAACTCTCTTTCAAGTATGAAAACCTGTGAAAAAAATAAAAGTTATAGGAGATAACAGAGATATAGGTAGGCAGTCATACATGAGAACTCATAAAGAAAGGAGGTTTTTAGCTGAGCCCAGGAATGGCTTAATATAACTTTAACCTGCAAGGGGAAAGGCTAAGGACATTTTTATTAAAGGGGATTTTGGAAGCAAAAGTCTTTATGGTTAGGAATGTGCTAAATGTATGCTTGGGTCCATAGAGTGACTGGTTGAGTTAGTGATTAAATTACTTTTTAGAAATAAGAGTAGATTTAAAATAAAAAGTTAGAAAATATTAGTGTAGTAAGTTAGCTAGTAAAAATGTTAATAAAGTTCTAATATTTCCATGGTTTTAGAGAGTTAATGGGGTTGCAGAATATTTCTAAAATAAAAGAGGAACAAGCTTAGGAACCTGAGAAATCAAGCTTAGCATATTTTGTTTTTTGCCTAGTGAGAAGTTTGACAGACTGATTTAATTTCTGTGGGTGTTAGAAAGTTTACTGCAACCAGCCTTATCATCCTTCATCTCACCTCACCAAAATTAATTCCTGCTAATGACCAGACATATTCAGTTGTTTGAGCTATTGTTATTATTATTTGTTAAATATGTACTGTGTGTTCATACACTGTGATACAAATGACAATAACTTTTTCTTGTATTGGAAAAAGTGGTATTGTGTTAGTAAAGATATATGCTTCTCTTTTTAAGCTAGAAAATGAAAGTTATCCATCATTCATGCCTAGAGGGAGGGAGGAAGTGGGGTACACATTCTGTACCAGCATCTTGAGAGTAATTCACCTTGGAAATTGACTCATATTTGGGCTTTGAAGCTGTCATTTCCCCTATAAGAAGATAATTGTAATAGGTCCAGAACTGACAAGTGGTGTTTTGATGTAAACAATGGGCGAACCAACAGATCAATAAATGCTGAGCAAGGCATGCTTCACCTCAGATTATATTGACTTACTGCAGAAATAATGGAGTGACAAAATGAAAATGTGTGATGTTTTATCTGAGTTATGGCCATAGTGATATAGAAGGTAATAGATTAACTTAGATAAGACTTGCTGCAAAAGAAGCATCAAGAACAACTATAAGAAAATCAATTTGCAAACACTTTCATGAAAGCAAATTTCTAAGGAACAATCACCACACTTGACTAAAGTAAAAGACCTGTCATACTTACTTGTTTACTATCTGTAATAGAGGACCAGATTGGTCAAGAATTACATTTTTATTTTAGCTAAGGATTTGACCTTCAACAGAGGTTATTTTAGTAATGTTATTACTTGTAGGCTTCAGGTCAATGTCCTAGAGTGTCCAAAATTCAAAGTTTTTGACAAGGTCTTGGAAGTAAAACTGTGACACAATGATATGTACCTTTGGGCTACTATAGGGAATATACAGCCTCTGGCTATTAACCCTTTCATTTCTACCTTAGCCTTTGAATCAAGATCCCATCCTTCTTAGGGTGGCCATAGTCAATGACTAATCCAAACTGTGATCTGCAGAGCAGGTCTTCCACCCAATGTGGGACTACTCTAAGAGGCAAGTTTACATCAGAGCTTCTCACCGGCTGATAGCCATTTTGTCATAACCCCTTGCTCAAATCTCTTTTTCCTTTTTGCCTTTCATGGGTGTTGAATGCCAATAAAATTTCTGTACCTTAGCTCTGTGTCAGGATCTGTTTCCTGGAGAACTCATTTGACTCCATGGTACTCCTTCATCTCCTTCAAGTACTGTGCTGGTTTTAGTTGCTCAGTCATATCCAGCTCTTTGTGACCCCATGGACTGTAGCCTGCCAGAATCTTCTGTCCATGGGATTCTCCAGGAAAGAATACTGGAGTAGGTTGCCTTGCCTCCTTCAGGGGATCTCCTAACTCAGAGATTAAACCCAGGTCTCCTGCATTGCAGGCAGATTCTTTACCAACTGAGCTATCAGGGAAGCCCAAGAATACTTCAGTGGGTAGCCTATCCCTTCTCCATGGGATCTTTCTGACTCATGAATCCAACGGAGGTCTCCTGCAGGTGGGTTCTTTACCAGCTGAGCTACCAGGGATAGTGGTACTGGCAGAGGTCTAATAAAATAGCCAGTAAGGTGGAATTTGTGGTCTGGATTTCTCACCATCTGGCTGGGAATGAGGATCCTACCCCAGGTAGTATTGGGGGCAAAATACCTTATTCTTGGCACAAGGCAGTGGCCTATGTGCTAATATTTTCACTGGTAGTGACTGGAGGGTTTTCTAAGAAAGGAGACAGAGTGGAAAAGTACAAAATGCTGATGACTAAACTCAGGACTTAACAATTACCAAACTGCAAAATTGGTTGAAAGCACAGCCAAGACAGGAGTATTATGCCAAAGTCAGCACCCTGCTTGGAAAACTGGCACCCTGGCACAACTTGGAGGGTACTCTGCCAGCTTTTTGCTCTATAAATTTTTCTGACTCCTTGGGTCCCTCATCATGAGCCTCTTCTGTTCTGGAAACACAAGCAGTTCCTTCTCACAGAAGTAGTTACTTATGCTGAAAACTGTTTTTCCTTCCTGCAGAAGTTCAGGAAAAATTATAATCCAAGGTTTAAAAAATGTTGGGTCTTCTGAGCTTTGAATCCCTACAATATGACACCTGACCAGGGGCCCACTTAGGGAAGGAGGCGGGAAGTAGACTCACGACCATAGTATTCATTGGCTGAACTATATACTGTACCATTCAGACCAGCCACGCTGATAGATCACTGCAGTGGTCTGAAGGCACAGCTGAAGCATTAGAGCAAAAGTAATAGTTTGTGAGAATGAGGGACCTTACTCCAGGCTATAGTATACCCATTGAATTAAAGAACCTGTATGATTCTCTGAGCCCAATAGGGAGAATTAATTAGTCCAGGTACAAAGCGTTGGAAACAGGTTCAGTTCAATTCGGTTGTAGATGTGTCCAACTTTGCAGCCTCATGGACTGCAGCATGCCAGGCTTCCCTGTCAATCAACAACTTCCAGAGCTTGCTCAAACTCATGTGCATTGATTTTGGTGATGCCATCCAATGATCTCAGCCTCTGTCGTCCCCTTCTCCTCCTGCCTTCAATCTTTCCCAGCAACAGGGTCTTTTCCAATGAATCAGTTTTTTCACATCGGATGGCCAAAGTATTGGAGCTTCAGCTTCAGCATTAGTCCTTCCAATAAATATTCAGGACTGATTTCCTTTAGGATTAACTGGTTTGATCTCCTTGCAGTCCAAGGAACTCTCAAGAGTCTTCTCCAAGAAACAGGGATTCTTGGAAACAGGAATGCCTCCATTTACCATCATTCCTAGGGCCCACTGAGGCACTGTTTTTGCTGCCACTGCACCTCTGAGCTCTGTAAGTTAGAGGTAGTTATTATTGTTTAGTTGCTCAGCCAGGTCCAACTCTTTGTGACCCCATGGAATGTAGCCCTCCAGGCTTCTCTATCCTTGAGATTTCCCAGGCAAGAATACTGGAGTGAGTTGCCATTTCCTTCTCCAGGGGATCTTCCTGATCCAAGAATTGAACTTGAGTTACTTGTTTCTCCAGTATTGGCAGGCAGATTCTTTGCCACTGAGCTACTAGTGAAACCACTGAGCCACCAGGGGTTGGTCCCCAAAGGAACTTCACTCTTGTCAGGGGATGCGACAAGGATTTATTTGAACTTTAAGCTGCAGTTACTATTAATACCTGAACACTTTGGATTTTTAGGTCTAGGAATCAGGAATCAGAAAGTGAAACCATGGTATTGGTAGGGATAATTGATCTGATCATTAGAGGAGGTAGAGGTGCTATAACTACAGGGACAAAGAATAATAATACATGTGAAACTCTGCACCCACTTAGGTGCCTATTGGTAATCACTTGAGCAACTATGATTATAAACAGACAAGTTCAGCAACACTTTTGTAAGACAGATATTTTTATCAGGTCTCAGATCTCTGAGAAGTGATGATTTAGGTCAGACTTCCAAGTGAGCCATTGTAACCACCAAAGGTGAAAACTGAAGGCAAGGAAAATTTAGAGTGAAAGGGGAGGATGAAGATGATTTCAGCCTTGGAATCAAGCATGATCACTTTTCTAAGTTTTCCCTTTGGAAGAGAGTTCAAAGTCCTAGAACTCACTGGGTGTATATGAAATGGATCCACAAGATGTGGTGGGGTGGACAGTGGCAGACATAATGATATAGTACTCATTGCTCCTCAAGACAGAGCTCATTGCCCTACTGTGAAAACTGTGCTTAGCCTGCAACCTCTAGAGGTTAAAATCTTCAAGTCCACTGCCAGTTTTGAGTGAAGATAGCTATGCCTGCCTCTAGACAATGACTGGGAAAGACTCTAATACAAACATTTAGCCTTTTATGCCCAGTGCAGAACTCTGTTATAGACAGTCTTCCCTTTGGAACTCCTTTTGGCTTATACAGATGTTGTCAAATCTGCAATTCAGACTAATTTCTCCCCTACTCAGTCCTGATTCCGTCTTTTCACTTCACAAATCTTACTCCTCAGCAACACTTTATACTTTCAACTTCTCTGAAAACCCAAATGAGTCACAAACTAAAACATGTACTCTATATACGTTAAAATTTTATGTGTGACATTTTAACACTATTCCTTAAGAAAAAGCAAATCAGAACATGCTCCAGATTGGTAATTAGAAAAATCTAGGGTAAAGGAGCAGGGAAAAAAGATTGTAAAGGGGGTATATGAGAACAGACAAGAAGGGTTAGGAGGTTGGGAGATAGGGATAGAAATAATAAATAAATAATAAATATTATTTATCTTCCAATGAATAATATTGGAAGATAAGGATAGAAAAATAGTCTACAAAGCTGAATTGTTCACTATATTCTGGAAAACTAGAACTAGGAAGCTAGTTCAAAGTATAATAAGATTAAGTTTATAATTAGTAAAAACAGGTATTCTTTATTATTATGAGTAACTATAGATTTAGATTGTTCGTTACTGCAAAAGAAGATTGAGATTGAAATATAAGTTCCAAGTCAGTCAGTCAGTTCAGTTGCTCAGTCATGTCCGAATATTTGTGACCCCATGACTGTAGCACGTCAGGCTTCCCTGTCCATCACCAACTCTCAGAGCTTGTTCAAAGTCATGTCCATTGATTTGGTGATGTCAAAGGTGTCCTAAATTTTGTGATGGTAAAAATAATATTAAACAAATGGTGATTATACATTTATGTTTGTTTTCGAAGTTGATTCGGGGAGGATATTCCCATTCTTTCTTACAGAGAATCTTTTGAATTTGCTGCCAGAGTCAGAACATTCTGTGAGAGGCCCGGGGCCTGGGGGATATTCAGATTTATGTGTTCTTAGATATAGATGTTTTCTTTTTGACACAGATATTTCCTTTCTTGGGGATGGATATCTTAAATTTCATCCCATGATAGGATATCAGATGTTTATTTTAGAAGAGAATATCCTAAGAAAAGCACAATGACTGCCTTTAAATTGTTGAAACGTTGAAACTATGGTCAAGGGTAATAGTAGAAGGAAGAAGATAATTAACCTAGTGCAGAAAAGACTTGTCCACAGAGGTACCTTCACTAGCTGTATGCTCTCTGTCACTCGGAGTGTTCAAGCAAAGGAAGGCAGTCATATCAAGAAGGTCATGAAAGACACTTTGGGAGGTCATTTATGTAAATGATGTTAAGGCTCTTTCCTATTCTAGTTTAAAACATTGGAATTAGAACCAACATTATATGAAGGCTTGTTCTCCAAAATATGTGTTACACGTTTATAGAATTCAAAGAGAATAAAAGAGGCTAAGATGTAGAATCTATAAGATATTTGGAGGATATAGGCTGGATATATAATAAATATATAAATCTAATAGAAAAAATGCTAAAGACATATTATATAGTTTTAAAATCTCTTTCTATAGAAGACTTAAAATCTATATTAAATCCTCATCTGTTATCTATGATTACTTAATTCTAGCCCATTCTGAGGAGAGTGTATAGCCTGTCTCTTATACACATCTAGATGTGTATAAGAGACAGGGCCCACTGAGGATCCACAGCCGCCTGAGGCTGGCCCAATGCACTAGCGCTTCGCTGCTTCACCCGGCACATGGCGCCCTGCACGGCCTCCGCTGTGGGAAAGCCCCTGATGCCTAGCTCTCAGGCCCGTCTCTGCCCCAGCATTTCCTTCTGCTGCAAGTGTTACAGAGGTCTGCTCTAGTGCTGGCGTTTCTTTTGCTTCACTATTCCCCTGCTCCTGTTAGGAAGGCTCAGTGAGTCTCTAACAGCTTAACCCTAAGTGGTCTGTTCTCTTAACCACTGCCTGCTGGAATTAAATGCTGTCCTTTCTTTTTTGCTGTCATTTAAAAGAGATAGTGTTTTTCATTTTGGCTTTGAAACCTCCCAGGGAGAAAGAAACTTAATGAGATCTGAGTGTGCTCAAGTCATGTAATCGCTGATTACACAAGTCATGACCACCCTCACCTTCCTGTCAGGCCATCCCACCCGGGAGAGGGTCCCGTCGGGCCAGCATGCCATGTCGAGCCTGGTCTGACTGTCACTAGCCTGTCTCAATAGTTTTGGCTTTTTATGATCTTAGGAGAATGTTTTATTATATATCAAATGTGCATAAGAAGAATAGTCCTGACATGGTAAAAACATATGGTGAGGTTTTATTTTATGTTAAGAAACAAAAATGATGATAAACCCATATTATGTTCATAAACCAATACAAAATGAAATTATGGCTTTAGAAGTACTTTAAAGCCTGTTTGAAAGCCTTAAGAGCCCAAAGAATAGTGATCAAAATAACATACAACAGCTTGTCATTTGTTAGATTTTATTTTCATGTTTATAAGAAAATTTCAATTTATATTTACACTTCATGTAGATGCATTTAAGTGGATTAAAAACAACTTTGATTTGAATGACTGAATTCCAGAAGTTTTATGGCAGAGTGAATAGACAACATGAATTTAGAATGCACTCTGCTTTAGGGCATTAGTTGTAAAGTTAGAGAAGAAAATAAAAGGCATGAGTCTTTCAGTTGTGAAAATTGCTAGGTAGGAAAATGAATTAATTTCAATTCAACAAAAATGCGTTGTGATTCAGCAACTTGCTCTGCACTGTGAGCTATATCCTCTCAGGAATCACAAGTCTAGTGCTTCTAATTTAGTTTAGTGTTTTAAGTATGTCTTTTAGTTTGGGAAACAGTATAAATATTCAAGAAGAGAAAAACAATGTTGTCAGAAATAACAAGGGTGCTGGAGTCTAATTTTGTTCAAAAACATGTTGAAGAATAGAGTAGGTATGAGTTATTTCCATTTGGGTAGAATTGTGTTTATTGTGCCAAATCAAGTAGACTGAACATTTCTAATTTTTAGAAATAATGAAAAATTTTATCATGTTTAGGATTGATCAGTTGGCCAGTTACAGAAAGATTTTTGATTATAGTTTGGTGGACTTAAATAAGTAGATTAATTAACATACTTACAAACATTTAAGTATATATTGAAACAAAACAAAAAGGCATCCCAATGAATGTGTAAGGTCAATAGTTTGATGTTAATTGAGAAAAAAAAATAACAGAAGTGTCTACAAGCATGAATGATGCATTTCCCTTTGTAACTCACTCCACTTTTATTCTTGGTGATGGTTCATTAAATCTCTCAGTGGAATAGTTTTTCTCCTTCCTTGAAGCACTAACCTCCATTTTATTCCACCTCTACAAAACACCGGTATGAACTTAGTCATTAGAAGGCACGCCTTACCTCTGAGATCTAAACTCTGCCACTCCTCCTCAATCTACAGTTTTCTTACCCATCTTTGTTCTTATTAATCTACATACTTCATGGTGGGCTCACTTTCTTTCTCCTCTCTCAATACCCTTTTTGGAATGTTTTGCTTTGTCAAGGATATAACTAGAGGTGATTTTTGGGGGTACATTGGTAACAGTCCCTTTTAAATATGAGAATATTTCATTTGAGTATGTATTTCCTAAAAATGGTACATATCAAACCACACATTCAGTGATACATAATGAAAACATTAACTTGTTAAAAAGATGTTATTTATTATAACCATGTCAGTCTGGGCCTCCTGGGTGGCATGGTGGTGCAGAATCCTCCTGCCAAGGCAGGAGACCAAAGAGAGGTGGGTTTGATTCCTGGGTTGGAAAGATCCCCTGGAGTAGTAAATGACAACCCATTTCAGTATTCTTGCCTGGAAAATTCCAAGGGCTGAGGAGCCTGGTGGGTTACAGTTGCAAAAAGGGGTTGCAAAGAGTTGTGCATGACTGAGCACACACATATACACATTTATCGGTAATATGCAAAACAAAATTACTGTATCTATATTTAATCATTGTGTCATATATTCTTCATTCTTTTCTACCCTGCTTACACCCCAGGAAGTTGATAATTGTGGTTTCCATCATCCTGATTATTTTGCTTTGTGACTGATTTCAGCTAATGGGTAGCACAAGTAGGAGATTAGATGGCAGGAGAACAGAGTGGTCAGAGTCTTTACCATCGTTCCCCATTCTCCTCCCTGCCTTGCTGTGGTTCTGTTAGTGACCAGTCACAGTTACAGTTTCTGTCAAGTGCTGAAATTCCTCTTTCACAGATTAAGACCTCTCTGGGCTTCACTAATACTTTTCCAACCCCTGGTTCCTTAAATTCCAGGAATTGCAATGGCTTTCTGTTGTTAGTTCCTGGATGTTCCATCATTGCTTGCTTAAGATTCCCTTACATTTACTTAAACCTCTGTAAATATCCCATTTACTCAAAAAATTCTAGAGTGTTTCTGGGTATAATCTTGATAATTAACATCCTACTTTTCATTTATGTTATAGAGAGTTGAGAAAGGACTGGGGGAAAAAGATTTTGGAAATGGGAATTAGCCTCACATCATCTCAAGAAATACCAGCTTCACGGGATTGAAATAGGCTTTTAGCATAACATGTATATGCAGAGTAATGAAGCCAGCTTGAGGACATTATGAGCCAAGAGATCATTCTGACTACTTGATTAATCACAGTGCTGTATGATATGGAATATAATTCAGTTAAATAATAATTCATACTGATTTTATTTGACTTGGGCAGAGTAGAACCAGCTTCACTGATGTAAAAGCATATACTGAGTCTGCTACAGTTACATAATATTAATATCATGAATATATTGTTGATTTACTGAGGCAGTCTTTATAAATTTACCCATTGGAGTGAGACTTAGCTGACAATCATGTCAGATGAGTGAATCCAATCTAGTTTCTACACTGCTTACATTCCTGTTGGGATGACTTGATAGATGGTTTCAGAGTCTATCAAATCACCATGTGTTTTCTTTCTAAAATATGTAAATCTGTAAATTTACATCATGTAAATCTGCAGCTCACAACTCTGATTATTTAAATTTTTTGAATTACTGATGTGCAGTGTTATGAGTTTGGCAAATCATAAGTCACATCAAGGCCATAGGTTGACTTAAATAGTGGCCTTTTGAGGTGGGCTGCTGAGGGTGGAAAAATGAAAGTGCCGTTTGCTTAATTATCATCTGTGTCGTGTTATGGCTAATAATGTTGCACATACCCTTGCACCTCTTGAGATTTAATCCCCTTCTAGCTGGCATTTTTATATTTGAATTGCTATGACTATTTCAACCAGATTGTAAGAGCCCAGAGCAGAGACTGAGTCCTCTTCCAAGTCAATACAGAGCAGAGTATACTATCAATGTGTTGCAAAGGATTAAAACTTTGCAGTCTTGCGTTACTGACATCAGCTAAATAATGAAGGGAGAAAGAAGCATAGAGACAGAAATAGAGTCTTGGTGTAAGGTTCTTAGTTTCTTTTGATTAATATTTAAATTATTTCTCCTTTTCTGTGTATCTGGCCTGGATGTTTGGGCTACTGCAAAAGGGCTTCTCTCGGTCCTTTCTGCTTCTTGCCTGTTATTTTTTTTTTCTCCCAAATTTATGCTGCTCAGCTTATGGCTCACAAACCCTCACTCTTCCAATTCAACATCTGTCCTGCTTTTATGACACTCTTTAGAGAACTGAGATTGAAAGGAAATATAATAATTTTAATAAATGGGTAACCTGTCTGAGACATGAAGATATTCCCCATGCATAAACTATATTTTAGAAATGAATGAGTTGGTCTAATTTGCAATTGTCCTTGAAAATTAATGGTATGAATTAATAATATGCTAATTCATTTTATTCTGTGTTCCATATGGTATTGGCTTGAGTTTCATGCTGGGTTCACTGTTTTGAAAATGACTGAAAAATAATTTCTTAGCATAGAGAAATTTAAAAAAAGAGGAAGCATGGTCTATTGGTTAGAACCCTGGGCTAAAAGTATAGAGATGAACTTTATGTATTTATCTCTGCCACATTAAAAAAAATTATTTAATTCTGGCTCTTCTGGGCCTTTGTTGCTGCATGTGGAGTATCTCTAGTTGTGGTGAGTGGGGCTACTCTCTGGTTGTGTGTGTGGGCTTCTTATTGCACTGGTTTCTCTTGTTGCAGAAAGTGGGCTGTAGTGTGCACAGGCTTCAGTAATTGCAGTGCAGAACATAGGCTTAGTAGTTGTGGCACATGGGCTTAGTTGCCCTGTGGCATGTGGGATCTTCCCAGACCAGGGATTGAACCCACGACTCCTGCATTGACAAGTAGATTCTTAACCACTAGACCACCAGGGAAGTCCTCTGCCACATTCTCAGTGGGCACTATTATCTGAGAACTCCCAGAGATGACATCACATATAATATTGCTTTGGACCAAGAAACACATTTCTTTTTCCTTTTGTCAGTGAAGCTATATGATCATGAAATTCACTCGTCCAACCATATATACCTCTTAACCTTAAAGTAGCTGGCCTAATGTACTGTGGGATAGCCTTTTAAAAGTGAAGTGTAGCCCTGTAGAATTGTGGCATTAGCCTTTAAGGTGTGTTATAATTTTCAGCCAATGGCAACTATATGTTGATGTGTTTGTGACAGAACACATGGATCCGGGAACAGGGGTGAAGTCTGGAGAGACCTTTGTCACTATTCCCATGACCTTGGGGGAATTTTACCTCCTGTGTCCTCTGCTGGATTAGAGGTCCGATCTCTGAGAGAGAGATTGGACGTTTCTACCATTGGGCACAGTGTTGGTCTCACTAATAATAGCCATTGCCAGGTCAGTTGGAGTTCATTGTTCTATTAGATTCACAGGGAAGGAAGGGAGATACTGTACTGACAAATAATTAACCCTCATGAAAACCAGGAGATGAGGTGGCTGCGATAGGGAGGAGTATGTATGAAATCCATAAACTCTCTAGGAGTCTTCTTGAGGTTTTCATAACAACACAAAGATGTAACAAGTAGGCTTGAATTTCTCAGGGACAAGCAGAAGTACCGGCTAAGGTAGAGTGAATATAGTAAGTGGTATCAGGAGATATAAAATGTCAATTATAACATATATGTCAGCTGTAATAGTGAGGACTGTAGCTTATATTTCCTGTGTTAAGTTCCTGTTAACCTTCTCATTGTGAGTCTTATTTGTTTTTTAGAAGTTGTTATGACCATCGAGATGAGTGAACCTGTGCCTGGCAAGTGGCAGTCTTAGCAAATGTTATTGGGACCCCAAGCATGCCCCCCTCAGAAGTCACTGCTGGAGTAGCACTCATTGTTCCTGTATAAGAATATGTTGATGGTGATTTGTTTAAAAATCTTACAGCTCTCTACCCGAGGGCTTTAAATTAGCCCTTGTCCAAGGCAAACTAGAAGTGTTAGGATAGCTGTTTCTAAGAATAGCTCTCAGCCAATGAGGAATGGGAATGTATGCATAGATACCTGTAGATTATAAGCCTCTTAGATAGGACAACTCTGAAGCTCCTTTCGTACTGTCTTCTGGGTTTGCAGCAGGACTGAACCCCAGGGTCTGCAGTAGCACCCTGGTCATTGGCTTTTTTCCCCCTTCCTTTTCTTAATTTTCTCCATCACTCTAATGGTGCTTCTTAGAATCAATTCCTAACCTCCAAGCTGCCGAGTTAAACAGTTAAAGAGGAGTCTTAAATGTTGTACTTCTCATATTTTGTTGTGTTCAAGGGCACTGCATATTAACAAGTAGAAGCTCTGAAGAACTTGCCAGCTTCTTTTAACCATAGCATCTTTTTCCTTTTCGTATTTTGAAGAAATGAGGGTTCTTTAGAAAAAATTAGAGAATCATTTGGAGAAAAAGCACCTTCATGAGAGATTAAAATTTTCTAAACTAGTTCAAGCTTTCTGTAACTATCTTTAAAATTCATAGACATAATTAGGTACTATCTATGTGAGGACCAGAACCTTTCTCCCTCATGTTCAGTCTGGGCACTGAAAACTGAAATCACAATTTACTGTCTATATTAACATGAGTGTACCATTCACCAGCACTTCTTTACTCTTCTAAGGCTGTCCACTTAAGAAGATTGTGTGATATTGTTTTTATTATAGGAACTTCTCAAAGTACTCATCACCTGTTGAGTGCACAATATCAACAGACATTTTCTGCTCAAATAGTCTTGGAATCCCTCAAAATCCTAGTCTTTGATGGTTGTGTTATGATTCCTACTCAGTCCTAATCATGACCCCAAATTTAAAGACTCACTTAAGCTAGACTTCCAATTCTCAACAAATTTTGATGGTTCTTCCCTCTTTGAAATGCCATAAAAGGTTTGCAAAGTGATATCTTCCCTTGTATTTGGTAAACAATAACTCAGCTTTGTCTTATCAACATGTAACATTAATAATGTTTGAGGAGCCAGGTTTTGCCCTATGGTAAATTACTTCCTATTACACTTAAGAAAGCTGGCCTACGAGTAAGTAGTTGTATAGTATATTACCCACTAAAAAAAGAAGTGAGCTGAATTAAGGCTGAACCTCACTATGGGCCAAGTCATTTGCTACGCACTTTACATGTACTGTTTCATCATGAGAGAATATATGAGTTGACGTAGTCAAACCTGATATAACAATAAAATTCTCTAACCCACATCCTCTGCAGCAATCACCCTGGGAAACCAAATTTCTATCTCTGTAGTAATCAGCCCAGAAAGACCAGCATTTGATCAATGACATCTAGCTTTCCTATTCTATAACTTCATAACCTCCCAAACTTCCAACTAAAGACCAACAAAAGGAAGAAAATATGCTTCCCCAACAAATGGCAGCAGATGCTCTGTTTCTGGTCAATATGCCTCCAATTTCCTCTTGCCAACTCTTTCTATTTGTACTAGAAATAGTACAGATAAATTTGCCACCAGTTCAGAAATAGCACAAAATTGAGGTTTTAGACCTGTGCTATTCAACAAAGTTGAACTTGACTAGAGCCCTGTGATCCTGGATAACAGGGACAGTTGAAGAAATTGCCACCTTTGTTTCCAGAACTTGGTCTACCACAAAGAACTACCTTTCCTCATATGATTTCTGTTAAGACTCATGGATGTCCTTGTTTACCTATGTCAAAGCTAGACATATACCTTCCAGAGTCCTATTTCTTTGATGAGTTCAAGATGAGCTTGAACTGTTTGTCCCAATTGATCAGTTAGAACAAAGTGTTTATTAACTGACTTGACCAAATTTAGTTGAACATCTGTCATTCCCCTGGGCCTCTGATCTCTGACTTGCCCTAACCTGAACCAATGGACGAGCGTTCCTCATCTACTTCTCCCTAGAGTCAGCTGAATGCAAGGAAATACATTCAGTAATCAACTGGTTGATCATATCACCCAGCTCCCCACACTCAATTGTTTCTAGTCTTATTTACTTCTCTGTATAAAAGAAAATTCCTTTCCGCCTAACCCTTGAGATGTTTTCAGGTCTTGTGGTCAAAGCTTCCTACCTGCTGCAATAGTTTCATTTACCTTATTGCAATATTACTTTCCTCTTCCTTTAAAATAGCAGTTCTTTCAAATGAATTCTCTTCTTATCCAAATCTGGAATTTTAGAACACAGTTTGACATGTCCAATCAAAATTAATGCCAGCTACATATATAATTTAAAATTTTCTAGTAGGACATGGAAAATAGTAAAGTAAGCAGGTGAAATTAATTTTAATCATCCATTTTTTAAAATCAATATATTCAAAATATTATTTCAACATGTTCAGTTCAGTTCAGTTCAGTCGCTCACTCGTGTCCAACTCTCTGCAACCTCATGAATCACAGCACGCCAGGCCTCCCTGTTCATCGCCATCTCCCAGAGTTCACTCAGACTCTCGTCCATTGAGTCCGTCATGCCATCCAGCCATCTCATCCTCAGTCGTCTCCTTCCCCTCGTGCCTCCAATCCCTCTCAGCATCAGAGTCTTTTCCAATAATTCAACTCTTCTCATGAGGTGGCCAAAGTACTGGACTTTCAGCTTTAGCATCATTCCTTCCAAAGAAATCCCAGGGCTGATCTCCTTTAGAATGGACTGGTTGGATCTCCTTGCAGTCCAAGGGACTCTCAAGAATCTTCTCCAACACCACAGTTCAAAAGCATCAGTTCTTCAGTGCTCAGCCTTCTTCACAGTCCTACTCTCACATCCATACATGACCACAGGAAAAACCACAGCCTTGACTAGATGGACCTTAGTCGGCAAGGTAATGTCTCTGCTTTTGAACATGCTATCTAGGTTGGTCATAACTTTTCTTCCAAGGAGTAAGCGTCTTCTAATATCATGGCTATAGTCACCATCTATGGTGATTTTGGAGCCCTCCAAAATAAAGTCTGACACTGTTTCCCCATCTATTTCCCATGAAGTGATGGGACCAGATGCCATGATCTTTAGATTTCCATGTTTTTAATATTTAGATTGCACTGCATGAGACACAGTTCTTATTTTTCTAGCATATATAAATATCTGAGATCTTTGACAACAGAAAAGATTAAGAATGCAACTTAACACTTATTCTTTTATCTCAGCCTAGGGAAAAAAGACATTCCTTGCTTATCTAAAAAATATCTATATCTATTTAATACATAAGCACAGAAATATTAAGTACAGTTAACCCAAAATGTCACATAATCAGGCATACTTTGTGGATTCATTTGGGTGTTCATAATTGAATACTGGGGGTGATAAGTTGTGGAGGGCTCAAAAATGATAGGAAGAATATTGTACTTGACCAAACAAATCTTGATTTATGCCTTCTCTGAAGCTTCTGTGTCTTGTTCTCTTCTTAAAAATCATAAAAAAAAAGAAAGAAAAAAAAAACCACCTAATGCTTCAGTATTCACCTTTGGGTCTGGATCATCTGAGCAAGTGAAACAATAGCTTAGGATATCTTGCTGCTGCTTGAGTGCATCTCTGGAGATTGCTTTGAAATATCACTACATACTCAGCATTTGAGAAACTGAAATTGATTTGAGAAGCATTGCTGCTTCAGTGGTCCATGTTACTCAGCAAGTTTCCCCAAGTGCCCATCTACTGTCATCACTAATGTGGTGTCATTCGCCAACTGAACACACAGGAGTTCTTTGCTTGGCTCACCAGTCACAAAGATGATGGATGGGCCGCGGTCCAGGCATTCTTTCTCTATGGTTAGGTTTAGGAAGCATATTCTTATTTACATTGTTTTATTTCCTCTTTTTCTTCCTCTCAGTTTCAGCTCTCATAAAGCAGTGTTGAATTTCACATTATCTAAAAGAAACTTTAAAATTATCTAATTCCACCAAAATTTATTCATATTCTTGTATGAATTAGGCATTGTATTAAACACTAGGTATGCACAACTAAGTAAAATACTCAAGAATCTGATACTTTAGAAGGGATTGTTATAGAATAACAAATATATTTTTATTAAAAATAAAAATATAATTAGTGCCATGATAGAGTTGCTTTTAAAATGTTGGTGTGTCAATAAGTGAGATTAATTTCATTAGACAGTGAGAGTATAGGGAAAAACCACAACATGATGGTTAGGTTTGATCTGGTATTTAAAGGAGGTCATGCAGACCAGAAATGAAAAAATTCCCCAAGTAGAGGAACTAGCACCAGCAGGAGGCTTGATGTATTCAAGGTGAATTAAGTAGAGGCTAGGGCAGAGTAGAAGAACAGATTTGATGATCTTAAAGCTGTAAACTGTGGATAGACTATGTATCTGCTGTAAGCGATAGTTATGTATCTGCTGGTAAGCCAGGGTAAGGAGTTTGTCATTTTTTGGTAGTCCATAGGGAACAAAAAGAGATTTGTGAAGATGATCTCATGATATGACCTGTGACTTAAAACCAATTTTGAAGAGTGTAAAGAACAGTTTGATGTAATATGTAGAAAATAGTTTAATTTGGACATTTTCAAATACGCCTTTTTAATTTTACCTTTTCAACCTCTTGATGAAAGTGAAAGAGAGGAGTGAAAAAGTTAGCTCAACATTCAGAAAACAAAGATCATGGCATCTGGTCCCATCACTTCATGGGAAATAAATGGGGAAACAGTGGAAACAGTGTCAGATTTTATTTTTTTGGGCTCCAAAATCACTGCAGATGGGATTGCAGCTGTGAAATTAAAAGATGCTTACTCCTAGGAAGGAAAGTTATGACCAACCTAGAGAGCATATTAAAAAGCAGAGACATTACTTTGCCAACAGAGTCCATCTAGTCAAGGCTATGGTTTTCCAGTGGTCATGTATGGATGTGAGAGTTGGACTGTGGAGAAAGCTGAGTGCCGAAGAATTGATGCTTTTGAACTGTGGTGTTGGAGAAGACTCTTGTGAGTCCCTTGGACTGCAAGGAGATCCAACCAGTCCATTCTAAAGGAGATCAGTCCTGGGTGTTCATTGGAAGGAATGATGCTAAAGCTGAAACCCCAGTACTTTGGCCACCTCATGCGAAGAGTTGACTCATTGGAAAAGACTCTGATGCTGGGAGGAATTGGGGGCAGGAGGAAAAGGGGACGACAGAGCATGAGATGGTTGGATGGCATCATCGACTCAATGGACATGAGTTTGAGTGAACTCTGGTAGTTGGTGATGGACAGGGAGGCCTGGCATGCTGCGATTCATGGAGTCACAGAGTCAGATACAACTGAGCAACTGAACTGAACTAGCATGTAGCTGTTATTTTAATTTTATAGTTCCCTGCCCAGGAGCTGTTGTGTTAATGGGCAGACCCTTTGTGTCCAGTAACATAAGACTGTCCATGAAAGATGGGATCTAGGTATGAGAAGTGATTCCTGTTCTAGGACTAACCACTTTGGAGGATCTTTAGTTGTTCTTGATAGCCAATCAAAGTTTTCAGAAAAACCCCAAAAGAACCAATGGCTATTGAAGACAATCTCCCTCCATGTACACTAAGGATAAATAAGTTGTTTGAATCTTTAGTGCAGTGTATGTTTGTGTTTATGTGTTGTCTGTGCAAGATACATATACACTCAGATACATTCAGAAATGATGACCCTAGCCAGTGTTTATTTAATAGAGATGTGAGGAGACACTACAAACATGTACAGAGAATGAGAGCTAGACCTACAAAGATGCCTACAGAGAGGAATACACACGTACTTGGATATATACAGTGGGAAGTACAAAGAACCTAGCTCAGTAATTGTTTAAAATGAAAAGCAATGAAGTATTGTTGTATGTTAAAACATTGATAAACTTTAAAAATATTATGTTAAATGAAAGAAGCCGGACACAAAAGACCACTTACTGTATGATTCCATTTATATGAATGTCCAGAAGAGGCAAATTCACAGAGACAGAAGATCAGCAGTGGCCACAAGCTTATGGGAGGGAAAAATGGGGGGTGCTTGCTGAATGGGTACTGTCTTTCTTTTTGGAATATTAAAAATGTTCTGGATTTAGTAATAATAGTTGCATAACATTGTGAATATACTAAAAACCTCTGCATTAAAATGGTCAAAATGGCAAATTTATA
>SJYC01144551.1:0-11504 GCA_006408675.1 Madoqua kirkii | reverse complement strand
TAATTTTATTTTTTAAATATTTTAATTCCCTTTTATTTTTAGACATACATTTTATCATATGACACTCATGTATAAAAATAAAATAAAGTGAGAAAGTGAGTTAAAGTATTCTTAGAAGTTCACATTTAGAGTCTCATTCTTTTAAATCACTTCTAATTCATAATTATTGACATTTGTGCTGTTTTAAAACAGAGCTGTTCTTTGTGCAATATAAAGTATTGATGACACAGTATTGAAAAAAACCTGAAATACAATAAAACAAATCAAAGCAGACTATTCAATAAAAATGAAAACATGTAGCCTTAATTGTCTTTGAAATTTTGTAGTCTAATATTTGAAAAGTTGTTAAATACCTCTGATTCACCACTTGCTTCAGCCAGTCCCACATGGTTTATCTTACAGAGATTAAAGAATGCTTAATTATTGATTCTGGCATTTTCTTTCAAGATATTGGCACTGATTGTACAAGATTTTATAGTGATATTTTTGTAATTATCATATAGATATGCAATGACATAATTTGTTACACGTCTAGTAGCAATGTTAAAAATTAAGAGATTTTTAAATTTTGAAAAAAAAAACCACTTAAAATTCACAAAATATACAGTTGGATTTTACTAAGAAGTTGGTGAAATCGTCACTTAGTATAATGGGAAAGCAAAAGTACCAGAGATATATGCATATATCAAATGATCATATTGTTCTCCTGAAACTGATATAATGTAATATATCTTTTGTATCTCAGTTAAAACTGTTCAGAGATGTCCATCATTGTGAGGTGGAGACGTCAGAGTATAGGGCTGCCTATTCTTCCAAGTGATGAGTTGAAGACCATCTGTCAGATCTTGTAAAAATGGCTTTGTATTAGATGGGACATGGATCCAATGACCTCTCATATTGTGTACCTGTCTACTAGCAAGTCTGTGAGGCTGAGCTAGCTTCACAAGGTGTAAGGGAGAAGGCATCTTGAGGGAGATAAATGTCTCAGAATGCTATGGGATGTTAATGTGCACTTCCGCTTTCCATACAAAATTTCCCAAAGATCCTTCTGTACTTTTCCCGTGGCCTTCTCCAAAGAGTAAAATGAAAATATCTGACTATAATTTGTCAACGTGTCCAAATTTGACTCTGTACCCCTATTTCTTGAATGATTTTACAGCTAGGAAACTCAAAGACTTAAAGAGGGAACTGGAGAAAATCTACACCACATAAACTTTTTGAAAAGAAGACTCCTGTCAATACCATTATAATGTGAGGGAAAATTATAATTGCTGAATCACAGTGACAGTGATGGTGAGTTATACTGCTGTGTGTGTACATGAGAAGATGTGATTAGTGGTGCCCATCTCAGCCATGGAGGCAGAGATATCCAAAAAGAGGAAGCCTCTCTGAGGTCAAAGCCTCTGTTGTTTCTTTTCTTCTTACCTCTACCCTACTCTGCCAGTGTAATGCTCCAGTTTTTTTCCTTAGCTTTGTTTTCTCCACTTGCAGATTGTGTTGCAATCACTTCCACAAACCAATTTTGTTCAGAGGAGAGGACTCTGCAAAAGGATCAGGATCTAAATAGGGATCTGAATAGAATGCTAATAAAGTGAGGCTTGTCTTCCTCAAACAGATGATTGCTTTTTGACTTTATTTCCCCTCTAAAATGAGGTTCTGATGTTTGGGTAGACTAAATTATTAGCCCTGATTCCTCACACCTCCTTTCATCCACACCATACTATGGTCTCATCCTGGCCAGTGTGCATTTAATTCTCAAACTTGAGCTTTGCTGCATGACTTGTTTTCACCAATAGGAATGAGGTGGAAGTGACACATTATTATTTCAACCCTAGATCTTCAGGTGCTTTGTCTGTTTTGCTTGTTCTGCCTCTGCCATGACCATGAGAAGAACCCTGTCTGAGTGTGTTTCCCCTGTATCAGAGGGAATTTATATGATGCCAAAGCAACCAACACCACCTCAGACCTACAAAAGGAAGCAGAGCCTCTTGCCTATCAAAGCCTGAGGAAGGGCTGTCCTGGCTCATGGACTTGCAGATCAGTCAGGATCAATACATTCCATGGCATGTCAATGAGATTGTGTGCTTGTTTGCTTTATATTAGGAGCTAGTCGATATAAAATTTTCACAGTTCCAAGCTGTTATTTTTATTTTTATTTTTTTGGAGTTTTCTTGAAGTAAATCTTTAAAAGTATGGAACAATTTTTCTTCAAATTTCCTGTCGTTATATGAGGTGAGCACACCTAGAATTTCAACCTTTTAAACAGAACTGAGAAAAAAGAAATGCAAAAATGTGTATCAAGTTTGGATACTGAAAGGCTGGTTACATTCTACAGCCATTATCTTAAATATAATATTGTAACCATTTCCGTCTCCAAGGGATCTTCCTAACCCAGGGATCACACTTGAGTCTCCTGTATTTCAGGCAGATTCTTTACTGTCTGAGCCACTGCCGCTGCTGCTAAGTTGCTTCAGTCGTGTCTGACTCTGTAAGACCCCATAGACGGCAGCCCACCAGGCTCCCCCCTCCCTAGGATTCTCCAGGCAAGAACACTGGAGTGGGTTGCCATTTCTTTCTCTAATGCATGAAAGTGAAAAGTGAAAGTGAAGTCACTCAGTCATGTCCGACCCTCAGCGACTCTATGGACTGCAGCCTTCCAGGCTCCTCTGTCCATGGGATTTTCCAGGCAAGAGTACTGAAGTGGGGTGCCATTGCCTTCTCCAGTCTGAGTCACTAGGGAAGCCCAAAATATAACATCATCTATATTTCTGAGTTCTCATGTTAAAAAGCATGAAATCATACTTTTTAATAATTATTATGTATTTTTATAAAAGTATATGGTTTATGATGTATTTTAATGAAGCTAAATGTTAGAATTAATGAATCATTGCTTAGGAATTAGAGTGGCATATGACAAAATTCCTTTTAACAGAGTAAGAGCTAATAGACTTCTTAATAAGAGCAAAGATATCTTTGTTCTTTAAACTATGTTGTGTGACTTATGTCTTTATTTTTCTATAAGCCTTATATGAGCTTAATAAGTATTTTATATATTTATTCATATTCATTTTAAAAATGAAAAACTAATATTTAGAGTTTTTATGTGAGTAGTCCAAAATTGCATAGCAGCTAAGCCAAAGAGGTAAGATTTGAATTACAGTCAGTGCTATTAATCACTCTTCTGCACTGCAGTTTGTAAACTGTTTTAGTAAGAGCTCAGATTCTGGAGCCAAACCATCTTATTTCGAGTTCTGTCTTTATTATTATGCTTACTAGTTATGTGCATTTTTTTCCTTCTTATAAAGTGAGGAAAACACTTAATAAGAGCAAAGATATCTTTGTTCTTTAAACTATGTTGTGTGACTTATGTCTTTATTTTTCTATAAGCCTTATATGAGCTTAATAAGTATTTTATATATTTATTCATATTCATTTTAAAAATGAAAAACTAATATTTAGAGTTTTTATGTGAGTAGTCCAAAATTGCATAGCAGCTAAGCCAAAGAGGTAAGATTTGAATTACAGTCAGTGCTATTAATCACTCTTCTGCACTGCAGTTTGTAAACTGTTTTAGTAAGAGCTCAGATTCTGGAGCCAAACCATCTTATTTCGAGTTCTGTCTTTATTATTATGCTTACTAGTTATGTGCATTTTTTTCCTTCTTATAAAGTGAGGAAAACATAAAATATATATTATAGACTTATTGCAATGGTTAAATCTCATAATTCATATTTAATACAGAGAACAGAGCCTGGTAGGTAGAAGGCATTCAAAAAATGTCAGCCACTATCCTATCATCATCATCACTGCCACTTAGTAGAATTTAGTATTTGTGTGAGCAGTCCAACCAATATGAATGAAGAAGGACATTTGTAACAGAACAAAAGAGTTGGTAATAAAGAGCATCTGGTGTTATTTTTCTCTTACTGGCCTGAAATTTCATCTTACAAATAGTTGGTGATAAGAGATTTCAAACTCTGTCTTCCAGTAAATGTGGCGATTGTAATGAAATTGTTTAGAAGTTCTCTTTTTATGCTCTTCTCTCTGTAATGCTGATTTAATCATCAGCATGTAGTATCCTATTGGCAGGGTTCCCCTGTGTATGTACAAGTGGAAGGTTATGTACTCATGGATGCTCATTGCATAATGGGAGCAGGGGAATATTTATTTCTTACAGCAGAGCTTGTTACTCAGGTTATTGGTTCCTGTTTGTAGTCAGTTTTTGCATATTTCACCTGATCATGTGAAGGCTAAGTAGAATATATACAAACATACAAAATCTGGAACGTTCATGACTTACAAACTTGTAAGCATGTGTGGCTCATGATTGAATCGTGTGTCCTTGAGACCAATCTGAGGTGGGGTGGGGGGAAGCCACGAGGCTATGAGTGAGCCTCCTCACCCTCTCTGTTTCACTGTCAGTGTGATTCTGCTGTTCTCAGCTTGTCATCAGGTATGCAGAAGTCCTCATTAGAGATCTGAAGGGGTTATTTAAATGCATTATTACATTTAATAGATTTATGTGAGAAAGTATGTGCTATAGTGACATTTACACATTTGAGAATTTTCAAAGGTCTTTTGACATATCCTTTGTGCATGTTATATGTCTAAGGAATATGTTAGATTAAACTGACTGTGGCTTGGCCTCTCCCTATTGAAAGATGATCTCAAATGGTACTAGTTTTAAAACAGAGTTCTGGGGAATTGGTGGTTAGCAAACTCAGACTTTTTGTCCTGTCTAGGTACCAAAATGAAGACCAAATTGTCAGTTCAACTATATCCAGATGTTTCTCTTAAAATCCTGAAAGGAGTTCACAACTTGAAATGTTGAAAGATAAAGCATTAAGAAGAAGCAACAGTGCTCTGTGTGACCAATTTGGAATATATTTGTATAACAGGTAGGCAGAAACTAGATGAAAACTATCATGAGCTTCTACTTTATGTCAGGCATTGTACTTAAGGCTTTCACAGATTATCTCACTGAATTCTTAAAATCATCTTTAAAAAAAGGTTAGTATAGATTGCAGGGCTGTTTGAAGGGTATGCCTGCATAATCAATTAGGCAAGAAGAGTTATTACTTGCTGGGAACCCCACATCTAAATGTAGAATTTTAATTAATTGAACTGTAATTCACTGAGACTTCATTTCTAAGCTCTAAAACCAATTTACTTATATACCCAATGTTCTTTTTTATTTCTACTTCAAACTTTATACCAGTCTTGGTTCTCACCATTTGGATGTGGTTAAAAGTTGCATATACAATGCTCAATTGCATACACTTTAAAAATTATCCACTCTCTTTCCTCATTTCCACATGTTGTTGTTCACTCGCTAAATCATGTCCAACTTTTTGTGACCCCACTGACTGCAGCACACCAGGGTTCCTGTCCTTCACTATTGCCCTGAGTTTGCTCAGATTCATGTCCATTGAGTCAGTGATGCTATCTAAACATCTCATCCTCTGCCTCCCTCTTCTCCATTTGCCTTCAGTCTCTACTTCCATGGGGACAGTGTAATTTCTCTGCCTTGGTTGTGGTAGCCAAATAACTTCTTTGGCCAATAGGATGTTGACAGATTAGACATAAGCAAGGCCCTGAGTGTAATTAGGTGTGCTGTCTTGAGCTTTCACCTTTGCTATGAGATGAACAAGACAGGGCCCACCTGCTTGCTCCAGGGGGAGGGTTACATGGAACACAGCAGATCAGTCACAGTGCAAGTAGAGCTCCATCCAGGATCCCCCAGGTATGGAATATAACCAGGTGAAAGCATCAGGGTTTTGAGCCAGACTTACATCATACATCAGCATCAGTCCGCTCATAGATCTGTGAGGACAGAAGATTCTTGTTTCAAGTCACTGTATATAGAGTTACAACACAGCAATTTTTGACAATAGCTGACACAGACACAATTAAGAAGCAAAACAAGATATAAGAGATACAGAAGCAATTTGGCAATTTTTTTTTTCTTTTTAAAAATCCTGTGTTATGGAGTGAATTGTGTCCCCTTAAAATTCCTATGTTGAAATGCTAACCTAAACTAAGATCATGGCATCTGGTCCCATCACTTCATGGGAAATAGATGGGGAAACAGTGGCTAACTTTATTTTTGTGGGCTCTAAAATCACTGTAGATGGTGATAGTAGCCATGAAATTAAAAGACGCAGGATACAGGATGCATGGGGCTGGTGCACTGGGATGACCCAGAGAGATGGTATGGGGAGGGAGGTGGGAGGAGGGTTCAGGATTGGGAACACGTGTACACACATGGCATATTCATGTTGATGTATGGCAAAACCAATACAGTATTGTAAAGTAAAATAAAGTAAAATAAATAAATAAATAAATAAATAAATAAAAGACGCTTATTCCTGGGAAGAAAAGTTATGATCAACCTAGATAGCATATTAAAAAGCAGAGACATTACTTTGCCAACAAATGCCCTTCTAGTCAAGGCTATGGTTTTTCCAGTGGTCATGTATGGATGTGAGAGTTGGACTCTGAAGAAAGCTCAGCACTGAAGAATTGATGCTTTTGAACTGTGGTGTTGGAAAAGACTCTTGAGAGCCCCTTGGACTGCAAGGAGATCCAATCAATCCATTCTAAAGGAAATCAGTCCTGGGTATTCATTAGAAGGAATGATGCTAAAGCTGAAATTCCAATACTTTGGCCACTTCATGTGAAGAGTTGACTCATTGGAAAAGACTCTGATGTTGGGAGGGATTGGGGGCAAGAGGAAAAGGGGATGACAGAGGATGAGATGGCTGGATGGCATCACTGACTTGATGGACATGAGTTTGAGTAAATTCCGGGAGTTGGTGATGGACAGGGAGGCCTGGCGTGCTGCAGTTCATGGAGTCGCAAAGAGTGGGACATGACTGAGCAATTGAACTGAACTATGTTTAGAGAAAGGCCTTTAAAAAGATAAATGAGTCAAATGAGGTCATAACGGTGGAGCCCTAATTCTGGTGTCTCTGTAAGGAAAAGATTTTTCTCTATACACACACACACACACACACACACACACACACACACACACACACACACAGAAGAGACCATGAGAGGACACAGCAAGAAGGAAGCCATCTATAATCTAAGAGGAGAGGTCTCACCAGAAAGCTCCTCTTAAGTCCTTGGTCTTGGACTTCTAGCCTCCAGAACTGTAAGAAAATAAATTTCTGTTTAAGCAACTCAGTCTATGCTATTTTGTTATGACAGACTGAGAAAATGAATATACCTTGTTACAAATCTCTACCCTGCTAGTAAATTTGACATGAATGGTGTCCTCAAACTTAGATAAACCGATAGCAACATAGCCTTGATGGTGAATTAAAATACTACTTGGATTTTGACATACACTTGGGGAAGACCAAGAGAGTGAATAAGTAGAAAGGGGAAAAGATATTTTATTTCAAATTTCTCTTCTGAGAGAGGCCAATAACCATTTGATTACAGGCCCAATAAATTAAGTTACCAGATTTATTTCCAGAGTCTTTGTACTTTACACTGAAAATAGGCCAACTCTTTCTATCAAATTGTGCTAAACGTGAGGTAGAGGGCAGAGATATGGAAAGAATAAAAATATGTGTGCCATAACATGTATATTGAATGTGAATCTCATATAGTTACAACCTTCCTAAATGAGGAATAACTCTAGCAACTTAGAGGTCAAATGGTTAGGGTGGGTCCTGTTTTATAGATTATTATCTTTTTTGGATTCTCAATTATTTGCTCTGGAATGATACTTGGATACAGCTTCTCTAGAAGCATTCTAACCCTTGCAATGCCTCAGGCTCTTTTATCAAATCCTAAAACTAATTTAGAAACCATTTCTGTTACTTTTAAAAATTTCGCTAAACTACTTTAATATCTTCTTTTATTCATCCATTTCTATCTTCACCAATGTGAGCAGGAAGTACTTTTATCCTTTTATAGCTCCTGTTCTTTATGTTTGGAAGGTTGTGTTCATTTTTCTTGGGCTCTGTTTTCCTATAACATGCATTGCTGAGTTGAGCTGAGCTAACTGGTACTTCATTTGTGTGTCTGTGTTGCTCTTTTTCAGTTCAGTTCAGTTGCTCAGTTGTGTCTGACTCTTCGACGCCATGAACTGCAGCATGCCAGGCCTCCCTGTCCATCATCAACTCCCAGAGTCCACCTAAACACATGTCCATTGAGTCAGTGATGCTACCCAACCATCTCGTTCTCTGTCATCCCCTTTTCCTCCTGCCCTCAATCTTTCCCAGCATCAGGGTCTTTTCCAATAAGTCAGCTCTTTGCATCAGGTGACCCAAGTACTGGAGTTTCAGCTTCAACATCAGTTCTTCCAATGAACACTCAGGACTGATCTCCTTTAGGATGGATTGGTTGGATCTCCTTACAGTGTAAGTGACTCACAAGAGTTTTCTCCAACACCATAGTTCAAAAGCATCAATTCTTCTGTGCTCAGCTTTTTTTATAGTCCAACTCTCACATCCATACATAACCACAGGAAAAACCATAGCCTTGACTAGATGGACCTTTGTTGGCAAAATAATGTCTCTGTTTTTTAAATATGCTATCTAAGTTGGACATAACTTTCCTTCCAAGGAGTAAGCGTTTTTTAATTTCATGGCTGTAATCACCATCTGCAGTGATTTGGAGCCCAGAAAAATAGCCAGCTACTATTTCCACAGTTTTCCCATCTATTTGCTATGAAGTGATATTGCTCTTTTTATCTCCTTTTTAATCTCTGAGTTATCTTCTGACAAATGCACCTTGAAGAAAGAACTCAGGGCTTTTTTTTTTTTTAATTTTTTGAGAGATCCCTATGTCTTTGGAAGGACAGGTTTTTATCATTGCTGTTTTGCCTATACTCAGCACTCTAGCTGCAGTGTTTGATATAATCTCTTTGATTGTCATACTTCTCCATTTCTTCTTCATTTTTGTTTTTGGCATGATCCTTCATTATCATACTGTATGAAATTTTAAATCATGGTCTTATGACTTCTGTAGGACAGAATAACTTCTCAAAAATAGCCTGTTCCTTTAGATTTTCAAATGGCACTTACACGTGTTATCCTGTCTTAGATGTCATCTCATTTCTTCAGGCAGGCCTTCCTTACCTATCCTATCCAAATATTTCCCTCCCTGCTCAAGGATTCCCTCTCCATTTTCTTTATCTTATTAGCCCATTTTTATTATTTTCAAGGTGCTTTGTTGCAATGATCTGTTTTTTTTTAATTTATTGTTCATTTTACTTGTATGAATGCAAAATTAATAGAACATTAGTCTTTCTCATTTTTTTACCAGTGTACCCCCTGGAGGTGAAATAATTCCTCACTCAGTTTTATTTGCCAGTATTTACTTGTTGACTGAATAAATGTATAGACAGAAAGACTATCCTTCAGTGAAATAACAGAATAAATCCTCTGTAGATATTTTTCCAGCTGGTTATTTCTAAAATGTTCCCTTTCTTTTACATTTGTACATTAAATGTATAAAAACAGGGGCTTAGATTGAAACTCATGTTATTCTATAAGAGAATTTCACCAGTAAATTCTTAAGCATATACTGTCTTATTTATACATTCTATTAGAATATTAGTGTTTGACAATGATGGTTTTTTATTCATCATGTCTGACATTTCAATAATTTTTTGTTTCATTATCTGCTTTACATATTATCAAGAGTTTTTCCCCTTGATTTGGAGTTAAATGATATCAGAAGATTGACTTTTTTTTTTTTTTTTGAGGACTAATGAGAGGCTTTCACTGGATTTTTTTGAAACAACATATTAGAAGGCAAAATGTGTTAGCTGCCCAAAGTAAGTCCTGAAAACACAGAAAACAGGAATGATATTTATTACCAGTAACAATGCACTTTTTTGTGTATTATTTTATGGCTCCATTTTTAGGCCTACTGTTTTATCTTCTTAATGCTCTTATGATGTGGCTAATGAAAGATGATCTCCATTTCCTGAGAATGAAATGAAGACACTGGAGTTAACAGAGGTCACAACTCTTCTTAAGAGTCCCCAACTTTTTGTACAGGATATTTCCATTCCTATCATCAAGTATTAGATATTTGACATATAACTTGATTTAGCATAATGCAGTCCGTTTTCTAGATGCAAGCTACATTTCTGTCTCAGGAAAGGTCTTTAATATTTAGAATGTTGGAGTAGACAGTATCCTGGACTAGGAATCAGGAGACCAGTAACTTCTAGTACATTACTAATTAGTTGATTTTTCTTGAGAAAAGAAATTTATTTTTTAGCCTCAAATTTGTCCTATGTATAATCCTCTAGACTGTGTTAGCATAAGAGTCCCCAACTTTTTGTACAGGATATTTCCATTCCTATCATCAAGTATTAGATATTTGACATATAACTTGATTTAGCATAATGCAGTCCGTTTTCTAGATGCAAGCTACATTTCTGTCTCAGGAAAGGTCTTTAATATTTAGAATGTTGGAGTAGACAGTATCCTGGACTAGGAATCAGGAGACCAGTAACTTCTAGTACATTACTAATTAGTTGATTTTTCTTGAGAAAAGAAATTTATTTTTTAGCCTCAAATTTGTCCTATGTATAATCCTCTAGACTGTGTTAGCATTTTTTCCTAAACCTTCTTTAGTAAAACCATTTGATAGGTGTACTGTTAGGAAAAAAAAAATTCTGGTCACAAAAGCTTGGAAAATAAAGTATTCATTTTTTCTTCTTTGAAATTTACAATATACTCTAGCATATTAAAGGTTCCAAGATATGCTGAAGTTTAAACAATAAAGAGAAAGAGAGACAAAAAGAAAAACGCTGCTGAACTTTATTTAATCAAATGATTTCCAAGCTTGGTTAGTTATGGAATTTCTTCTTGGGAGAAATGCATCAAAGAAATAATTCTCTGACGAGTCAAGTTAAGAAAGTCTGAGTATTGTTTGATTCTCAAAGACTATATACCTTTTGTGGAGTATAATTTAATAAACTTGTTGGATCTATTTTATACAACAGATTGATTTGTTAAGAAATATTGTATGCATTCTTATGAAAAGATTATATTATTTTTGAAAAATGTATTTGAGTATAGTATAAAATAACCAAAACCATACTAAATTTCCTACCTCTGCAGGGGACACTCAAACACTCAATGGCAGGTCTGACTCAGTCTCTTTGGGGTCTCCTCGTGTGCATAAGGTTTTGTTTGAATGCTCCAAGTGTCTCTAGTGGGTATTGGGTTTGATTCTAAATGTGATTTTGCCCCTTCTACTATCTTTCTGGGGCTTCTCCTTTGCCCTTGGATGTGGGATATCTTTTTTTGGTGGACTCCTACATTCTCCTGTTGATGGTTGTTCAACAGCATGTTGTAATTTTGGAGTTCTCACAGGAGATGAGGGGACATCCTACTCTGCCATCTTGAGATTAACCTACTGCTTGAGATTAACCTACCAGAATGGTGTGTTCACTCACCTAGAGCCAGATATCCTAGAATGCAAAGCCCAGTGAGCCTTAGGAAGCATCACTATGAACAAAGCTA
>SJYC01144550.1:0-16704 GCA_006408675.1 Madoqua kirkii | reverse complement strand
CTCAAATTGAAGAAAGTATGGAAAATCACTAGACCATTCAGGTATGACCTAAATCAAATCCCTTATGATTACACAGTGGAAGTGACAAAAAGATTCAATGAATTAGATATGATACAGAGCCTGAAGAACTATGGATGGAGGTTCGTGACGTTATACAGGAGGTGGTAATCAAGACCATCCCCAAGAAGAAGAAATGCAAAAAGGCAAAAAGGTTGTCTGAGGAGTCCTTATAAATAGTTGTGAAAAGAAAGGATTCAAAAGGCCAAGAAGAAAAGGAAAGATATACCAATTTGAATGCAGTGTTCCAAAGAATAGCAAGCAGATATAAGAAAGCCTTCCTCAGTGAACAATGCAAAGAAATAGAGGAAAATGAGAGAATGGGAAAGACTAGAGACCTCTTCAAGAAAATTATATACCAAGGGAAAATTTCATGCAAAGATGGGCATTATCCCCAAGAAGAAGAAATGCAAAAAGGCAAAAAGGTTGTCTGAGGAGTCCTTATAAATAGTTGTGAAAAGAAAGGATTCAAAAGGCCAAGAAGAAAAGGAAAGATATACCAATTTGAATGCAGTGTTCCAAAGAATAGCAAGCAGATATAAGAAAGCCTTCCTCAGTGAACAATGCAAAGAAATAGAGGAAAATGAGAGAATGGGAAAGACTAGAGACCTCTTCAAGAAAATTATATACCAAGGGAAAATTTCATGCAAAGATGGGCATAATAAAGGACAGAAATGATATGGATCTAACAGAAGCAGAAGATATTAAGAAGAGGTGGCAAATTACACAGAAGAACTGTACAAAAAAGATCTTCATGACTCAGATAACCATGATGGTGTGATCACTCACCTAGAGTCAGACATTCTGGAACATGAGGTTAAGTGAGCCTTAGGAAACATGACTATGAACAAAGCTAGTGGAGGCGATAGAATTCCAGTTGAGCTATTAAATCCTAAAAGATGATTCTGTGAAAATGCTGCACTCAGTATGTCAGCAAATTTGGAAAACTCAGCAGTGGCCACAGGACTGTAAAAGTCAGTTTAAAGGTCAGTTTCCTTTCCAATCCCAAAGAAAGGCAATGCCAAACAATGTTCAAACTACCACACAATTGCAGTCATCTCACACACTAGGTAAATAATGCTCAAAATTCTCCAAGCCAGGCTTCAATAGTACATGAACCATGAACTTCCAGATGTTCCGGCTAGATTTAGAAAAGGCAACCAGAGATCAAACTGCCAATAGCCGCTCGATCATTGAAAAAGCAAGAGTTCCAGAAAAACATCTATTTCTGCTTTGTTGACTATGCCAAAGCCTTTGACTGTGTGGATCACAATACACTGTGGAAAATTCTTTAAGAGATGAAAATACCAGACCACCTGACCTGCCTCCTGAGAAATATGCATGCATGTCAAGAAGCAGAGGTTAGAACTGGACATGGAAAAACAGACTTCCAAATCAGGAAAGGAGTACATCAAGGCTGTATATTCTCACCCTGCTTATTTAACTCTTATGCAGAGTACATCATGTGAAATGGATGAACATAACATCTGCATATGATTTAGCTGATGGCCTGTGTACTGGAATCCATGGGGTGCTGCATGCTGTGTTCATGAGGTTGCAAAGAGTTGAGCATGACTGAGCAACTGAATTGACTTTACCTTTCTATTTAGAAATATGTCTTAATAGTTTTAAAATTTTTATTTATTTTTGTCAGTGCTGGATGAAGCACAAGCTGGAATCAAGATTACTTGGAGAAAAATTAATAATGTTAGATTCACAGATGACACCACCCTTATGGCAGAAAGAGAAGAAGAACTAAAGAGCCTCTTGATGAAAGTGAAAGATGAGAGTGAAAAAGTTGGCTTAAAACTCAACATTCAGAAAACTAATATTATGGCATCTGGTCCCATCACTTCATGGGAAATAGACAGGGAAATAATGGAAACATAGACTTTATTTTTGTGGGCTCTGAAATCACTGCAGATGTCAACTCTAGCCATGAAATTAAAATATGCTTACTTCTTGCAAGAAAAGCTATGACCAACCTAGACAACATATTAAAAAGCAGATATATTACTTTACCAAGAGAGGTCCATCTAGTCAAAGTTATGGTTTTTCCAGGAGTCATGTATGGATGTGAGAGTTGGACTATAAAGAAAGCTGAGTGCTAAAGAATGATGCTTTTGAACTGTGGTGTTGGAAAAGACTCTTGAGAGGCCCTTGGACTGCAAGGAGATCCAACCAGTCAATTCTAAAGGAAATGAGTCCTGAAAATTCATTGGAATGACTGATGCTGAAGCAGAAACTACAATACTTTGGCCGCCTGACACAAAGAACCAACTCACTGGAAAAGATCCTGATGCTCGGAAAGATTAAATGCAGGAGGAGAAAGGGACGACAGAGGATGAGATGGCTGGATGTCATCATTGACTCGATCCATATGAGTTTGAGTAAGCCCTCTAAGTTGATGATTGACAGGGCAGCCTGGAGTGCTGCAGTCCAGGTTATAGCAAAGAGTCGACATGACTGAGTGACTTTACCTTTCTCTTTAGAAATATGCTTTTATATTTTTAAAATTTTTATTTATTTATTTTTGGCAGTGCTATGTCTTTGTTGCTGTGTCGGCTTTTCTCTATTTGGGGCAAGTGGGGGCTACTCTCTAGTTGTGATGTGCATGCTTCTAATTGTGGTGGCTTCTCTTGTTGCAGATTATGGGCCTCAGGGCATGCAGACTTCAGTAGTTGTGGTTCCCAGGGTCTGGAGCACAAGCTCAATGATTGTGTCACAGGGGTTTAGTTGCTCTGCAGCAAGAGGGATCTTTCCCCATCAGGGATCGAACATGTGTTCGAACCACCAGGGAAGTCCAAGACTTTACCTTTAAAATGATAATTATGCAATCAATAGTCTGTTTAATAGGGCCTATATTAAGTGCTTTAAAAAACATTATCTTAATATATGTGTACAACAGATACCAAAGTTCTACAGAGCTTAGAAGTATTACACAGCTACTCAAGATCCCAACTCAAAAGTGAGTTTTACCCACAATCCATACTGCTTCTGTGTCAAAAATACATTGCACGCATTTGTTTCATGAGACAAAATTTTAATTCTTAAGAACAGTTGGACATTTGTTTTATCATAATATCTGAGAACACAAGTTGCTATCTAACCAGTTGGATATATTGATTTTAATGCTTATGATTTAGCTGATGGCCTTAACTAGCTTCAACTCTTTGAAAGAAAATGGCAATTGTGCAGTTATCTATTTTCTATACATCAGTTCAGTTCAGTTGCTCAGTCGTGTCCGACTTTTTGCGACCCCATGAATCGCAGCACGGCAGGCCTCCCTGTTCATCACCAACTCCCAGAGTTCATTCAAACTCACGTCCATCGAGTCAGTGATGCCATCCAGCCATCTCATCCTCTGTCATCCCCTTCTCCTCCTGTCCCCAATCCCTCTCAGCATCAGAGTCTTTTCCAATAAGTCAGCTCTTCACATCAGGTGGCCAAAGTATTGGAGTTTCACCTTCAGCATCAGTCCTTCTAATGAACACCCAGGACTGATCTCCTTTAGAATGGACTGGTCTCCTTGCAGTCCAAGGGATTCTCAAGAGTCTTTTCCAACACCACAGTTCAAAAGCATCAATTCTTCAGTGCTCAGCTTTCTTCATAGTCCAACTTTCACATCCATATTACAACAGGAAAAAATATAGCCTTGACTAGACAAACTTTTGTTGGCAAAGCAATGTCTCTGCTTTTCAATATGCTATAGGTTGGTCATAACTTTCCTTCTAAGCAGTAAGTGTCTTTTAATTTCATGGCTGCAATCACCATCTGCAGTGATTTCGGAGCCCCCCAAAATAAAGTCTGACACTGTTTCCACTGTTTCCCCATGTATTTGCCATGACGTGATGGGACCAGATGCTATGATCTTTGTTTTCTGAATGTTGAGCTTTAAGCCAACTTTTTCACTTTCCTTTTTCACCTTCATCAAGAGGCTTTTGAGTTCCTCTTCACTTTCTGCCATAAGGGTGGTGTTATCTGCATATCTGAGGTTATTGATATTTCTCTCAACAATCTTGATTCCAGCTTGTGCTTCTTCCAACCCAGCGTTTCTCATGATATATTCTACATATAAGTTAAATAAGCAAAGTGACAATATACAGCCTTAAAGTACTCCATTTCCTATTTGGAACCAGTCTGTTTTTCCATGTTCAGTTCTAACTGTTGCTTCCTGACCTGCATATAGGTTGCTCAAGAGGCAGGTCAGGTGGTCTGGTATTCCCATCTCTAGACAATACACAGTCCAAGTACCCATGATGGCTTTATTTCTTTGCATGTAACATTTAAGTAAGTTTTCTTGATTTAAGAGCAATAATAGTAATGAGTTAAATGATACCAATGTGTACATAAGTGCAAATACAAATATTAAATTTATGAATGTCTTATTATTTTCTATTATTTATGGATGTCTTGTTATTTTCTTATGTGGGGCTTCCCTGGTGGCTCAGAGGTTAAAGCGGGAGACCTGGGTTCAAATCCTGGGTCAGGAAGATCCCCTGGAGAAGGAAATGGCAACTCAATCCAGTATACTTGCCTGGAGAATCCCATGGACGGAGGGAGCCTGGAGAGCTACAGTCCATGGGGTTGCAAAAAGTGGGACACGACTTCACTTTCACTTCTATTATTTTCTAAGCAGGATTTTAAGTATTTTATACTTAATGTCTTTTGTAATTTCATGTATTTTTATGAGGTAAGTGCTATTATTATGAACACTTTATTGTTAAGGAAATGAGGCTTTTAGAGAACTAAGGTGTGTGTCCCAGGCATATGCTATTACCATCTCTAGGTAATGTGGTTCTGTCTGAGTATTTAGTTAGATAACCTATGGTGCTAATCTAACTTCCTCCTCACTTTGCTTTGTGTACCTTTGAAAGTCCTTTCTAGTAGGTAGAAGCAGCATTGCCTGGGACCTGAAGACATTTGAAAATGAATACAATATGAACTTCAAGAACTCTTCAGTTTCTTTCTAGTTGAGAATTTCTCCAATTTGTGAAATAGGTTAAAAGAAGGTAACTTTTTCTATCAGGTTTGCAGAAATCTGACACTTTTAGGTATTTTCCTATTAAAACAAGCAAAAGTAGCCAAATTAGTTCACACACATAAATATAGACATGTGAATATTTTAAATCTTTTATTTTTTCTTTTATTAACTCTGTCTCTGGTGGTATAAAGGGCTCTGTCTAAATTCACATTTGAACATGATATTCAGTCTTCTCTTTCCTCCTTTTTATATTGATATTTTGTAACACAGGAATTTTTCCCAGAGACAGATTTCTATTTCTATAGAAATAATCCTCAGGGAAAATGTTAGTTTAGCCAGAAGCATCTTGTAGGACCCAAAAGTAAAGTACTTTGAAAGTGGAAGGATGGAGTTGTGTCAAAGAGACAGGGGAGACTACCCAAAATGTCATCTAATGGCCAAAGCTGGAGCACTTTGAGTAGTACTGGATCATAATCTCAAGAAAAATATAAATATAACTAAATTTATCAGTTCAGTTCAGTTGCTCAGTTGTGTTCGACTCTTTGCGACCCCGTGAATCGCAACACGCCAGGCCTCCCTGTCCATCACCAACTCCCAGAGTTCACTCAGACTCAAGTCCATCGAGTCTATGATGCCATCCAGCCATCGCATCCTCTGTTGTCCCCTTCTCCTCCTTCCCCCAATCCCTCCCAGCATCAGAGTCTTTTCCAGTGAGTCAACTCTTCGCATGATGTGGCCAAAGTACTGGAGTTTCAGCTTTAGCATATTTATACACTGATATAAATTATTAAATAAGTAAATAAGTAGGAGAGAAGTGACACATTGTCTTTATAGAAAAATTCAAATAATATGTGTAAATATTACCCCCTTCAGGATATGAAGTTTAACTTTGGTTTAATGATGAGAAGAACATAAGAGAAATCCAGATATCTGGCTAGCACTCCTTGAAACTGCTACACAAAAAACAAAGTCAGAAAACCCATCAAAATCATACAGAGACTAGGGAGGCATAACACTTCCATGCAGTGTAGTAGCCTGGACTGGATCTTGGATGAGCTGCTGCCGCTAAGTCACTGCAGTCATGTCCGACTCTGTGCAACCCGTAGACGGCAGCCCCCCAGGCTCCATCATCCCTGGGATTTTCCAGGCAAGAACACTGGAGTGGGTTGCCATTTTCTTCTTCAGTGCGTGAAAGTGAAAAGTGAAAGTGAAGTCGCTCAGTCGTGTCTGACTCTTAGCGACTCCATGGACTGCAGCGTACCAGGCTCCTCTGTCCATGGGATTCTCCAGGCAAGAGTACTGGAGTGGGGTGCTATTGCCTTCTCCACCTGGATGAGCTAGGAGATACTAAAAGAAAAATTGGTGGAATCTAGTAAAGTCTTTCATTTTTTTTGTAAAGAATTAATGTCAATTTCTTAGTTTTGGCAAATATACCATGGCAACTTGAGATATTAACCATGGGGAAACTAAGTGAGGAATATATAGAAAATCTATGTACTATGTTGGCAAACTTTTCTGTCAATTCAAAATTATTCCTAAATATAATATAAAGATAATTTTTAAAAAATGGTTCTCACTGAAGATAGACATATTAGGCAATCTGCTGCTAAGTCACTTCAGTCGTGTCCGACTCTGTGTGACCCCACAGACGGCAGCCCACCAGGCTCCGTCAGCTCTCCAGGCAAGAACACTGGAGTGGGTTGCCATTTCTTTCTTCAATGCATGAAAGTGAAAAGTGAAGGTGAAGTCGCTCAGTTGTGTCTGACTCTTAGCGACCCCATGGACTGCAGCCTACCAGGCTCCTCTACCCATGGGATTTTCCAGGTAAGAGTACTGAAGTGGGGTGCCATTGCCTTGTCCAATTTAATTTTTCTAACAGTTATTTTGAGAGCTTTCCTCAGTTTGAGGATCTTTGACAATCTGTTCATATTTAAAATTGAAGCCCTAAAAACTGGAGTCTCTAGTGTTTGAGAAGAACATGTTGGCTGTTGGACTTCACTGTAAGATGATCTGGCAGAATCATCAATTTGTTGAGGATGTCCAAATTTCACTTTCAGTATATATTTCCTTTTGGGATGAGTTAGTTATTTGTCCAAGAAAAACCCTTCAGTTCAGCTCTGGGGAGTATAATCTGGCTGCCAGAGTCCTAAATTGTATAGGAAAAATCATAAACTTGCATTTATAAAGAGTCTTCTGTTCTTCATCATTAAATTATGTCCTAGCCCCAGCTATTAGGGTGGTATTTATCCTTATGTCCAGAGCCTAATTTTTTAAAGTTCTCCAAATATTATACCAAATTTGAGAGGAGTAGTCTTGTGAATGATTAGAGTTAGGAAGGAAACTGGGAGATCTAACTGCTCCTTTAAACTGATTTTCAAATATTCCTTTTATTTTTAGTCTTACCATGATCTCTACATTCTGACATATCTGGTGTTTCCAATTTCTAAATCTTTCTGGGTTTCTAATGCATAAATTGGCAAATTCCTATGAACATTCTCTCTTGCATTTTCTCTTTTCCTAGCTTTTTTTTCTCTCTACTGTTTTAATAATTACTTACCTTTCATCCATCTGGTTTTCATCTTTCCAAAACTTGTTGATATCTTTTGGCCATTGTATGTATAACTGCTTCTGTTCCTTAGTCCTCTTGGAGTTATTCCTTTCTTTTTCTTCTACCCTTTTCTCCCTGTCATTTAAATTATTTATTTATTTATTTATTTATTTTCATTTTAATAGGCTTAAAGAAGCACTTAATGTATAATTTTATCTGGAAACCTTTATAAAGTCAATTCCAGTAGAGCATGCACTAATGACTAAGTGTTGACAAATATAATTAATTGGGGCTTGTTCTTACTTTTTTGACTGTCTGAATCATGAAAGAGCAAAAAATAGTATTTCAGCTATTTTATTACCATAAACAAATGTTTTAATGAAAATACCAAAGTTTAGTTTGTTCCCAGTTTTCAATGAAGAGTATTTATACCAGATTACTGGGTTTTTGAGAGAAGACTGTGCTGAAAATGAATTTGACAAGGCTGAGTGTGTGATTTCTACTGACATTTCTGAGATGTTCAGATTCTTGCATGTGAAATATAAAATGAGCCTCAGCAGGGGTGTGAGACTAACAAATTTGAGCCGCTAGTGTTTTTGCAAAAAATATCTGTGGATTAAAAAAATTGGATAGCTCCAATGCCAACTGAATTAAGTTGTCATTGTCTTAAATCTGAAACTCTGAAGCATCCTATAATAAGAAATGTTATACTACTACTTGATCTTGCCCAAATAGTCTTATGAAAATGGAAATTAAAATACACAGTGCTTTTGCAGATTCAGTGGAATCAAACTATGACATAGTACTGTTGAGAAATGACTGACTAGATCCTGGGTCTTCCCTGGTGACTCAGATGGTAAAGATCTGTCTGCAATGCAGGGAAACAGGGTTCAATCCCTAGTTCAGGAAGATCCCCTGACAAAGGGAATGGTTATCCACTTCAGTATTGTTGCCTGGAAAAGCATAGACAGAGGAGTCTGGCAGGCTACAGTCCATGGGGTCACAAAGAGTGAGACTCGACTGAGTGACTAACAGTTTCACTTTTTTTTTTTCTTCAATTACTGTAGAGTATACACTCAGTAAAAATAGAGTACAGAGCACATGATGACTTTGGAATTGCAGGCAGGCAATCAAGCTTTGTTTCCATCTTTTAAAGCATTGCACACATGTACTTTTGGATGTGGAGGAATGAAGATGCAGTCTTTGTATCTTTGAAAGAAGTTCTTTTCCTTTTATTTGAACCTTCTCTTCCTGTGTCAGGTAGGATCTGGCCATGGAGACTTCCATGTTTTCTAGGAGATAAAGAGAATGCATAAACCTGGGCTGCTTCTTTAAAGCTCTTCACTTAGACTTTCTACTGTGTTCAGCGAGAAAAGATGGAAGCAAGTGAAGAAGACTTCATTTATTTGTAATTTTTATAAGGTGGTAAATGACAGTTTCCCATGGTCAAAGTGACATTTGGATTTATAATTTTTCTAACTGAACCCATTTGTTAGTACATGTTATCACCAAATATTACACTCGTTTCTGTGAATTAAGCTGTATGCAATGGGAGAAGAGTCTTGAGAGTCCCTTGGACTGCAAGGAGATCCAACCAGTCCATTCTAAAGGAGATTGGTCCTGGGTGTTCTTTGGAAGGATGATGCTAAAGCTGAAACTCCAGTACTTTGGCCACCTCATACAAAGAATTGACTAATTGGAAAAGACTCTGATGCTGGGGGGGATTGGGGGCAGGAGGAGAAGAGGATGACAGAAGATGAGATGGCTGGATGGCATCCCCAACTCGATGGATTTAAGTGAACTACGGGAGTTGGTAATAGAGAGAGAGGCCTGGCATGCTGTGATTCATGGGGTTGCAAAGTCAGACATAAATGAGTGACTGAACTTAACTGAATGGAAATAATATTGAAGAAATTTTATAAGTATAACTTTCTAAGTATTTAACATTATAAATTTTATAAGTATTATCAGAAAAATACTGGCATGATATGATTTCATCTAAAGATTAGATTTGCATCAGTCAGTTCAGTTCAGTCACTCAGTCGTGTCTGACTCTTTGCAACCCCATGAATCACAGCATGCCAGGACTCCCTGTCCATCACTAACTCCTGTAGTTCACCCAAACTCATGTGCATCAAGTCGGTGATGCCATCCACCCATCTCATCCTCTGTCTTCCCCTTTTCCTCCTGCCCCCAATCCCTCCCAGCATTAAAGTCTTTTCCAATTAGTCAGATCTTCGCATGAGGTGGCCAGAGTATTGGAGGTTTAGCCTCAGCATCAGTCCTTCTAATAAACACCCAGGATTGGTCTCCTTTAGGATGGACTGGTTTGATCTCCTTGCAGTCTAAGGGACTCTCAAGAGTCTTCTCCAACACCACAATTCAAAAGCATCAATTCTTTGGCACTCAGCTTTCTTCACAGTACAACTCTCACATCCATACATGACCACAGGAAAAACCATAGCCTTGACTATACGGACCTTTGTTGGCAAAGTAATGTCTCTAGTTTTTAATATGCTATCTAGGTTGATCATAACTTTCCTTCCAAGGAGTAAATGTCTTTTAATTTCGTGGCTGCGATCACCATCTGCAGTGATTTTGGAGTCCCCCAAAGTAAAGTCTGACACTGTTTCCCCTGTTTCCCCATCTATTTGCCATGAAGTGATGAGACCAGATGCTATGATCTTTGTTTTCTGAATGTTGAGCTTTAAGCCAACTTTTTCACTCTCCACTTTCAATTTCATCAAGAGGCTTTTGAGTTCCTCTTCACTTTCTGCCATAAGGGTGGTGTCATCTGCATATCTGAGGTTATTGATATTTCTCCTAGCAATCTTGATTCCAGCTTGTGCTTCTTCTAGCCCAGGATTTTTCATGATGTACTCTGCATATAAGTTAAATAAATAGGGTGACAATATATAGCCTTGACGTACTCCTTTTCTTATTTGGAACCAGTCTGTTCCATGTCCAATTCTAACTGTTGCTTTCTGACCTGCATATAGGTTTCTCAAGAGGCAGGTCAGGTGGTCTGGTATTCTCATCTCTTTCAGAATTTTCCACAGTTTATTGTGATCCACACAGTCAAAGGCTTTGGCATGGTCAATAAAGCAGAAATAGATGTTTTTCTGGAACTCACTTGTTTTTTTCATGATCCAGAAGATGTCAGCAATTTGACCTCTGGTTCCTCTGCCTTTTCTAAAACCAGCTTGAACATCTGGAAATTTATGGTTCATGTATTGCTGAAGCCTGGCTGTGAGAATTTTGAGCATTATTTTACTAGTGTGTGAGATGAGTGCAATTATGTGGTAGTTTGAGCATTCTTTGGCATTGTCTTTCTTTGAGATTGGAATGAAAACTGATGTTTTTCAGTCCTGTGGTCACTGCTGAGTTTTCCAAATGTGCTGGCATATTGAGTGCAGCACTTTCACAGCATCATCTTTCAGGATGACTTGCATAATCCATGCTAATTTGAGTTTTTTAATGAGAATACAGCATATATCTTTTAGTGGAGTTAGTAGTGTTTTTAATATGATAAAAAGATATGAAATATTATTTTATGTTGTCTATGGTGCAAATTGTTGCTGTTATTGTTCAGTCACTAAGTCTTGCTTGACTCTTTGCAACCAAGCCTCCCTTTTCTTCAGTATCTCCTGGAGTGTGCCCAACTTTATGTCCATTGAATTGGTGATGGTATCCAACCATCTCTTCTGCTCTCGTGTCCTCTTGGTCTCAGTCTTTCCTAGTATCAGGGTCTTTTCCAGTGAATTGGCTCTTTGCATCAGGTGGCCAAAGTACATGAACTTCAGCATCAGTCCTTCCAATGAATATTCAGGATTAAGGCCTCAGTTAATACGTTGAATAACAATTCCCAAATGACAGTACTTAAAGCTATGATAAATTCAGTGATTCCTCTGTGGCCAAATGTAGCTTATCACTATTAATAGACTTTACCTGCATCAAAAATAAAATATACATTTAAAAAACCCCTTTAACATCTAGTTTGAGACTCACAAAAGTATTTTCTTCCATTTCACTTTTGGACTACTAAGAATAATCACAAGAATAGAATAGAAGAATAATAAGAATAGTGATATATCTCAAACAAACTAAAAATAGAAAGGAAAAGAATTTCAGAGAGAAAAAAAATATTTAGCACATTTGCTACTTGGATATGCATTTTTATGCCTCACAGTAAAATTTTCTCTAACTTTAGAGCTGAAATGATAGCTAGATACATGAAGAATGTCAATCTTTCCTTATTAATCCTGTATTGATGCAGTTTATTCTGAATTTGGTGGTATTCTTTATGTCAACCTGAATTCATAGCAGTTTTTCATCAGCACATTATATTACAGCCTGGATATCATGGTGACCTCATTGATAGTATCATACCAGAATATTGAGATGGAAAGACTAGCTGAGGAAGTGCAGTCATTACCAACGTCATTCAGTTTGGGGATAAATGTCCTTTATATGGCTTAAGGGAATCTCAGGCCAAAGCCTTTTTTGAAAGTGCTATTGTTTATTTTTCTCCAGGGCACAAAATCAATGTGCTATTTCTCCATTTCAGAACTGCTACATTAAAATGTCATGACATATGTGTTTAAAATGTAAAATCTATAAAAAGGAAAAAAAAATCCACTTAATGCTGATGGTATTTTGCTTTTACCCTTTCTTCATGGTATAAAAGTTGTCTTTTTTTTTTTTTATTCATGACCTAGTTTATATGTCATTTATTTACAGATGTATGTGGAGAACTCCCTGCTTTCTACTTGAAGGGAGAAGAGAGAGGCTGTTCCTTTAGCAGACAGTCTTGGTTCCAGGTTTGAAAAGTTGATTTTTCTTCCTCTAGCTCCTGTTGAAAAGTGACTTGATTTTTGTGCTTGATCATTTACTTTTTAGCTATTCAGATGCTTGTGGTCCTCTGTATACAGGAATATAAAGAATCTACATGATATATATTATATAATATGTATTAATATTATCCATAAAATCTATAAATAATAAAGAATATATATATACATATATATATATATGTATATACATTGTTTGTAATGAATTTGGAAGGATTGAAACTTGTAAAACATAAGTATTTTTACCCAATTTCTTAATTTGAAAGTATCTTGAGAAAAGGGTAAAAATTCATTTTTATGTTTATTTTATAGTTTCTACAATGTCTGCTGCTGCTGCTGCTAAGTCGCTTCAGTTGTGTCTGACTCCAGACACGACCTCATAGATGAAAGCCCACTAGGCTCTACCATCCCTGGGATTCTCCAGGCAAGAACACTGGAGTGGGTTGCTGTTTCCTTCTCCAGTGCATGAAAGTGAAAAGTGAAAGTAAAGTCACTCAGTCAAATCTGACTCTTAGCGACCCCATGGACTGCAGCCTACCAGGCTCCTCCTTCCATGGGTTTTTCCAGGCAAGAGTACTGGAGTGGGGTGCCATTGCCTTCTCTGCTATAAGGTCTATAATATAACATTTTTCTTATTTTGAAAACAAACATTCAGAATGACTGGGAAAAATCATAATTTACTAATGGATATTATGTGCATACTCAGTCACTCAGTTATATCCAAGTCTTTGTGATCCCTTGGACTGTAGGCCTCCTGGATCCTTTGTCCTGGAATTTTTCAGGCAAGAATACTGGCGTGGGTTTCCATCTCGAGTCTTCTTGATCCAAGGATTGAACCCACGTCTCCTGTGTCTCCTGTTTGGCAGATGGATTCTTTACCACTGTGCCACCTGGGAAGCCAATGAATATCAACCTGTTTTAAAATAATCAGACTTAGAGATGCTGATATTGTTAAATGAAAGATTCAGATAGATATATAACAGCCAGACTGAAATTAATATTTAATTTCTGTTTTTCACCTGGTGTTAGTCAAATGAAATGAGTTAGTTAATTTGAATAATATATATCTTTGGACATAAATGTGCCACCATGATGGTTAACAGACAATTTGTAGTTTTTGTGTCTTTTATATCTTCTTAATATGTCTTTTGTTTTGGTAGGCAAAGTTTCTGTTTAATTACCTTGGATTTAGTTCTCTTCTTTAAGTGCACAGGATGAATTACTGCAATGACATCATACACTGAAATTTAAATCATTAAATCTAGGCTGGAGCAGGTCTGATGTCTAGAAGTAGATTTTGGTTAACCAAACTTTCCAGAGTTCTGAGTCTGAAAGTGTATGTCTGTAGGTTTAATTAGAATGCCATTAACATAAAACTTTGATTTTTAGGCTAAGATGTTCTTATAGACCTGGACTCCTAGAAGATAATGTCATATTTGCAAATATGATATACAACTTGAGGGTTCAGATCTATACTTTGTTGCCGTGATTACTTTAAGAAATTTGCTGAATCAAAGAAGGAATTGCTTACAGAGAAGTTCCAGGATAAGTGAACTTGGCAATAATGTCAGTTGTCACAGTTTTGTTCATTAGATCCATCAGCTGAGCAATAGAAGTTGTCCACAGAGAGGTCATCTAGACTTCCTCTTGTCCTAGCTCAAGGAAGTCACTCCTAGATCGATGACTCAGAAGGACTGAGTATACAACAATACTGACCACCCATTTTTGGGGATCCAAAATCACTGCAGATGGTGACTGCAGCCATAAAATTAAAAGACGCTTACTCCTTGGAAGAAAAGCTATGACCAACCTAGATAGCATATTCAAAAGCAGAGACATTACTTTGCCGACTAAGGTCCATCTAGTCAAGGCTATGGTTTTTCCTGTGGTCATGTATGGATGTGACAGTTGGACTGTGAAGAAGGCTGAGCACCAAAGAATTGATGCTTTTGAACTGTGGTGTTGGAGAAGACTCTTGAGAGTCCCTTGGACTACAAGAAGAGCCAACCAGTCCATCCTGAAGGAGATCAGCCCTGGGATTTCTTTGGAAGGAATGATTCTAAAGCTGAAAGTCCAGTACTTTGGCTGCCGCATGCAAAGAGTTGACTCATTGGAAAAGACTCTGATGCTGGGAGGGACTGGGGGCAGGAGGAGAAGGGAACAACAGAGGATGAGATGGCTGGATGGTATCACAGACTCGATGAATGTGAGTCTGAGTGAACTCCGGGAGATGGTGATGGACAGGGAGGCCTGGTGTGCTGAGATTCATGGGGTTACAAAGATTCGGACATGACTGAGTGACTGAACTGAACTGATCACCCACCATTCGCATATTTTTTCAACACCAAAGAGATGTGTTTAAAATGTCCCATTTTGTTTTCATAACAATAAGTACCTTAAACTTACTAACTATCCAGTCAGTGTCACTAGTAGAGTGAATAATGACTAACTTGAAGAGTTTGTTATTAAGATATTGAGCCAAATAATCAGATCAAAATGTAGTCAGTGATAGACTGCTAGGGTTAGGGAAAAAGGGGGAAAAAAGAGTTTTGAGGTGAGCTCAGCATGGAAACCATAAAAGCTTCCCAAGATAGGTTCAAAATACAAAGAAGATTACAAAATACCTGTGGGTGAGGGTGGGTTTCTCTTAGCACTGAAATACAAAATAGAATTGTATAGGAAATGGAAAAGAGGGGAGATTGAAAGGAATAGATATAAGCTAGTCGTCAAGAAATGCAGGCACACAGTAAGAGAGGCAAGAAAGCAAAGTGAAATAATGTAGGTAGGGGACTCAGAGAAAATAAGAAAAGTTTCTATAAATACATCCAAGAGAAAGAACAAAACAGAGAGGAAAACACTGTAAAGCAGAAATGTTGAACAGGTGAAGACCCAAGAAATGTTCATAAGCGTATCTCATCCTTTGTTTCTCTCAGTTGTCAGTAAAATCTGGATAAAAAAAGAATAAAAAAGGAAATGGATTTTTATTTATTTTTTTGCATGTGTATGAAAATGGAGGAAGCTATTAATGACTATAATAGGTAAAGCTATTGTTGAGGAAAAATGGCAGTTGTAAAATCTTGTGATGTACTCCTGCAGGTTAAAGCTAAATGCTTTTGAATATTTTGAAAGAATTGCAGAGAGTATTATAATTCCTAAAAGCTTATAGTAATATATATATATATACACACACACATATTTAAGATGGAGAGAAAAGTAATGCCATTTTACCTGAATTCCCTCTCTAGGAACAATAAGAATGAAATCAAGGAAAATGTGTATTATCAATTAAATTTTTCTTCCCAGAATTTATGATGCACTTGGAACTATCAGTTAAGTATGTTTTGCATCACAGTTATATTTTGTTTCATTCCAAGGCTTGTTAAGAATTTTTAGGATTCAGATTTTGTTGAAGGTAAGGATATGAAAATTTATTTTGTAAATGTGTGTGTGTGTGTGTGTGTGTGTGTGTGTATGTGTGTGTGTGTGTGGAGAAGTGATGTTTGTAAATTCAAATAGTGTGGTTGAGGAATATATAGACATAGTGAGATGTAATTCAGTTTAAAACACAAAGAAGATATCTCTGGCATTATGATCTAGCATTAAATTTGAAATTAATGAATTTTCCTTTTTGTACCATGTTGCTTCTGAGTGTGTTCAGTTACTCTCATGGATCACACAGGGAACCATTCCCTATGTGTGGGCCCTCTACAACCACTTGAATGTGTCTCACTCCACCCCTGAGTATGTTCTTTGCCTCACTATCCTTCCATCATGCCTACCCTAGATTTTCTTCTGTCTCCTTAAGGTTAACTTTTCCTTCCAGTGGTTACATGGTTAAATCATTAGAATGTAGAACAAGCATTCCTACAGGCCTTGAAAATAACTGCTTATGTGGTATTATGCCATCAGTTTCTTAGCACTAGAGGGACTAATTGGTAATGCTATATTAATAAACTGAATCTGCAGGCTTCCCTGCTGTCTGGAGATGCCTGTTCCACTATTGGCAATAGGGAAAGAGATAAGGCTAACACAGATGGGGTTAATAATTATATCAGAAATAAATCTAGTTGCAACACAGGTAACTTCAAACCAGATAATTTAGAAATAGTTTGGATAATTACTAATTAGATCTACTGACAGCCGAATTTGAATTATTCATGAAAATATGAAAGCAGAGGATAATTCATTCCTGAATATCTCTAAAACTAATTGGAAAGTTGTTTATTATATTTTCACTGGGTGATGTGCTGCTATTTATTTCATGC
>SJYC01144547.1:0-16720 GCA_006408675.1 Madoqua kirkii | reverse complement strand
AAAGTTATAATCTGGTGGAAGGTAAATAGTGAAAAATTTGATTCCAAATACTTGATATTTTTCTTAAAATTCTAAAACAATTTAAGGAAGTGGTAAAGACAATTAATATATACACAAATAAAATGATATTTGATAACACTAGGAAAAATTAGGATCACAAAAACATCTATAGGAGAGAAAAATATAACCCAGTACAACGAACAAAACCTCTAGCACTAACCACTCTTTATTGATTTTCAGACTTAGAACAATGCAGAAGTGATTTGAGAACAAACTGTAAATAGTGTCAACTTGAGACAGATAAAAGTAGAGGCTATCAAAATTAGAAGTTGAAAGGTAGGATAGGATAAGTTAAGGGTAGGGTAGAGGCACTCATAATTTTGTGCAAAAGAAGTCTCTATTTTTTTGAATATGAAATAAGGTTATAAATAAGGTTATAAGCAGATTGTGTGTGTGTGCTAAGTTGCTCAGTCATGTCTGACTCTTTTCTACCTCATGGACTGTAGCCTGCCAGGTCTCTCTCTCCATGGAATTCTCCAGGCAAGAACACTTGAGTGGGTTGCCATGCCTCCTCCAGGAGATCTTCCTGATGCAGGGATCAAACTAGTGTCGCCAGGGTCTCCTGCATTGGTAGGTGTGTTCTTTACTACTTGTACCACCTGGTAAGCCCTATAAGCAGATTATTTCTAACAGAAGAGTAGAACTAATAATATTGCCATATTAAGGAGGGAAAGATTAGAGGTAATGAGCAAGATGTAAATGAGTTATGTATGAGTTATAGCATGGTCAAAGTTATAGTTTTTCCAGTAGTCATGTAAGGATGTGAGTTGGATCATAAAGAAGGCTGAGCACCGAAAACTGATGCTTTCAAATTGTAGTGCTGGAGAAGACTCTTGAGAGTCTCTTGGATTGCAAGGAGATCAAACAAGTCAATCCTAAATGGCATTAACCCCAAATATTCATTGGAAGGACTGATGATGAAGCTGGAGCTCCAATAATTTTGCCTCCTGATGTGAAGAGCCAACTCATTGGGAAAGACCTTGATGCTGAGAAAGATTGAAGGCAATAGGAGTAGGGAGTGGCAGAGGATGAGATAGTAAGATAGCACCACCGAATCAATGGATATGAATTTGAGCAAACTCTGGGGGATAGTGGAGGACAGAGGAGCCTGGTGTGCTGCATGGGGTTGCAAAGATTTGGACATGACTTAGCAACTGAAAAACAACAATGAGTTATGAATAGGAAAGCAATGAATAAAGTCTAAATCTGATAAGTCAAAAAAATCAAACAGTTGCATGGGTGTGTTATTTATAAATATGAATCATATGAAAAACAGAAGCCAGTAATAATGAACATTGTTAAAATTGCTATGAGCAGTAAAATTAAGCTTAGGATAGGAGAAGGAAGGAGAGAAGAAAATAATTTTAATCACAGGTCCTTTAGCATAGTTTGATCTTTACCTGTGTGTGTGTAGAAACTTAATTTTTTTGGTTTGTTTTAGATTAGAAACAAAACCAAAAGCTAAAGGCATCATAATGCTTTTATTAAACAACAACTTTTGAAATGAGTTGCTTTTAGATATATCCGATTGAGATTTTTTATACAGAACTTGTGTATTTGCATAATATGTATAAGCTTCCTGGTTTTTCTGTTTTTTACTTTTTACTTCCTACGTGTGTTTGTTCTTTCTCTAGAACATTGTTGAGAGGTTTGGTATGCTTGTGTGAATGGTATAAAGGTATGCAAATAGAATACCTTTCTGTTCTTGCTCCTCCTTCCTCTGAATTGTGAAACTCATCATCTGTAGTTCCCTTTTAATAGCAGCACACCAGGCCTCCCTGTCCATCACAAACTCCCGGAGTTTACTCAGACTCATGTCCATCGAGTCTGTGATGCCATCCAGCCATCTTATCCTCGGTCATCCCCTTCTCCTCCTGCCCCCAATCCCTCCCAGCATCAGAGTCTTTTCCAATGAGTCAACTCTTCTCATGAGGTTGCCAAAGTACTGGAGTTTCAGCTTTAGCATCATCCCTTCCAAAGAAATCCCAGGGTTGATCTCCTTCAGAATGGACTGGATGGATTTCCTTGCAGTCCAAAAGACTCTGAAGAGTCTTCTCCAACACCACAGTTCAAAAGCATCAATTCTTCAGTGCTCAGCCTTCTTCACAGTCCAACTCTCACATCCATACATGACCACTGGAAAAACCATAGCCTTGACTAGTCGGACCTTAGTCGGCAAAGTAATGTCTGCTTTTGAATATACTGTATAGGTTGGTCATAACTTTTCTTCCAAGGAGTAAGTGTCTTCTAATTTCATGGCTGCAGTCACCATCTGCAATGATTTTGGAGCCCCCCCAAAATAAATTCTGACACTGTTTCCACTGTTTCCCCATCTATTTCCCATGAAGTGATGGGACTGGATGCCATGATCTTCGTTTTCTGAATGTTGAGCTTTAAGCCAACTTTTTTGCTCTCCTCTTTCACTTTCATCAAGAGGCTTTTCAGTTCCTCTTCACTTTCTGCCATAAGGGTGGTGTCATCTGCATATCTGAGGTTATTGGTATTTCTCCTGGCAATCTTGATTCCAGCTTGTGTTTCTTCCAATCCAGCGTTTCTCATGCAGCGTTTACTTTGCATATAAGTTAAATAAGCAGGGTGACGTTATACAGCCTTAACGTACTTCTTTTCCTATTTGGAACCAGTCTTTTGTTCCATATCCAGTTTTAACTGTGTAAAGTGGGTTTATTATTGAAAACACTGAAAGATTGCCTTTCCTACAGCCCATCATGTATGCTTCCTGGGAAATGCTGAACACATATAGTGGCACAATATATATTTTAGATTAGATTTAGACCAAAATACCAGACTATTATTAGGTTTCTCACACAGTGATGCACAGCCCATTTTTGTTCAGAAGGGCTAATGTCTTCAAACACATTGGAAGGAAAGGGAAAAAACCTCAGACCTGCAGCAAATGTGTCTTGTGGTATTGTCTGTCAGGCTTGCCAGTTTTATTCCAGCCAAGATGTCACTGTGAAAAAGAGAATGCTTCAAGAGGGAATGGTTCTCAAGATTACTGTTCTGTGCTAATTCCCTCTCCATTTTTCATGTTATGTTCAGGTTGAAGCAATTTTATCACTAGTGATGAGAAAGTAAAAGTCTCATTCCCCACCCCCCGCCCCATGCTTCTGGCAAAAGACCACAAACACTTCTCTTTGCTGCTTTTGTTCTTTGGATTTCTGTTTATCTGAGATTTGTGAGAGTGTATTTGAAAGACTTTTTGTACTTCTAGTACTTAGGTGTGTAGATATTCCCTTAAAAATATCACTGATATATCTTTGTGCAGGATATGATTAAGATATAATTTGACTGTCAGTACCCTAAAGAGGAAACAAGTTCTGTTTATATTTTATTAGGCAGGGTCATTGGTTAGGCACTTTCCTGAACCAAGATAATGATAGGTATATGTGCTTTTATTAATTAATATACATGCAAAACAAGATTACCAAGAGAAAAATTCACAGAGCCTTACCTGAAGTTCTCACAAGTAATTGTGAACAATACTTATCTGTTTTACTTACACTTCTGGTTGCAATTCCTCTCTGTGTTTACCTGGAATCCTTGACTTGAAGAACTCAAATACATTAAATATTTAAATATTATTCTTTTAAGGGTATAAGGAAAGACCCAAGGCTGATACCTCAAAGAACTTTGACAATTTTAACATTTAATCTTTTGTGATTCATGAATCTCCTCTGATTTCAATTATACTGTCATATTCTAGTCACCTGGGAGGTGGTTAACAAACCCTAGTAAAGTAAAGTGAAGTTGCTCAGTCATGTCTGACTCTTTGCAACCCCATGGACTGTAGCCTACTGTGCTCCTCTGTCCATGAGATTTTCCAGGCAAGAGAACCAGAGTGGGGTGCCCTACCTGTGATCAAAGTTCTCTGTGGGAGCTTCCTTTTGGCTTGGCTGGGCTGGGTTTTCACCCATTCGAGATGCTATAACATATTCCATAAGCTTATAAATAGCAGAACTTTATTTCTCACAGTTCTAGATACAGAGCAGTCTAAGATCAAGGATCAGCAGATTTGATGTCTGGGGAGAACTTGGTTCCTGATACATAGACTGCTGTTTTCTTGCTGTGACCTAACATAGGAGAGAGATGGAGAGAGAGATAGCACAAGAGCAAGCAAGCACTCATCTTAAAAGGACACTCATCTGTTATGGGAACCATATCCTTATGGCCTCATCTAAGCCTAATTATTTCCTATAAGCCCCATCTACAAATAACATCACATTATGGGGTTAGGGCTTCAACATATGAATTTTAGGGGAATTCAAACTTTCAATCTGTAGAATTTTACTCCTGACCCTCCAGATTAATTTCTTCTCACATGTAAAAATTATCACATCCATCCCAGAAGCCCCCAAGGTCTTAACTTGTTCCAGTATCAACTCCAAAGTCTCATCTAAATATCACTAAATCAGATGCAGATGAGACTAGAGATATGCTTCAATCAGATAAGCTATCTGCTTTCCTAATTACTGGTGGGCTAGGTATGGGACAGATATCCTCATTCCATAAGGGACAAATAGGAAAGAAGGGGAAATGTGTCCTGATCAAGTTCAAAACAGGGAAAATACCATTAGATACTAAGCCTTGAGAATGATTCTTGTTAGTTTGATGCTTTGCTCTCCCACTGCACAGCAGTCCCACGTTAACCCATTGGGGTAGTGGCATCAGTCAGTGACTTGGTGGGGCACCTCATCTCTGACCTAGTGGATCCCTGCCCATGTGGACTTGCTGAAATGGCTCTGCTGGGTAGCAGTCCTGTCCTTTGAGACAAAGGGGATACAGTCTTGCTCCCTGGGGAAATAGCGCTAATAATCTCTGAATCACCTTTGGAGTCCTTTTCTTGAAGGATAGAAAATGTTTGTAGCATTTCTTCATTCCATTATATTTTTTGTTTCCTGTAATCCTAGCAGCTGATGTTAATGTTGTTATAATCTTATCTCAATTCCTTGCTTCTTTGTGTTGGCTGTTTAAATCCATGGTTCACACTCACATTAATTTCTCTGTCAAATGATCTGTCAGCCACACCTTTGTTATTCTCTTCTGAACATACTTCCTCATTCTTTGCAACATGGACAGGCTGAGAATTTTCCAAATCTTTAAGTTCTTGTTCTTTTTGTTTAATAGTTCCTTATTCATTTCTCTCTTCTTAAATTTTACCATAAACCAACAGGAGAAACCAAGTCATTCTGTCAACACTTTGCTTAGAAATCTCTTCAGCAAAATATCCAGTTGTAGAAAGGAAGTTGTAGAGTCAACCATGAAGACTTCTATACCAGCCTTGACTGTAAGCTTCTTTACAATACTATGCCTGTTTTGGAAAAGTTGCTATTATACTAATAGCTATAGAAAACCAATTATGTTTTAAGAGCCTTGTAAATACATCAACTTGATAATAACTATTAAGTTTTCTCAGGACTATTTTAGGATGGTTGCAACATTCATTATCCTTTCTTTGAAAGCATCAAGCTCTGAAACAAGAGCATCATGGTTTAACAAAGATTTATTTCCAAGATTAAGTGGTGAGGGCTCTTCTCCCCTTGAACTTGGTTGGAAATTATTCCTTAATAGCTTGTAACTCTGTGTCCATATTGATATATCATACAAATCAAAGAAAAACATATTTTTACTAAAGCAATAGTGGTAACAAATCACTGTCTTTATATGTACCATTAAACAAAAGAGGGTAGTATTTAGGTATATATTTGTATTTCATGTGACTTTTTCATCCCAAATCACCAAACGTGTTATGAAAAATTAAAAGTTTACCATTTGAATAATTGTTTTTGATGAAGTAATGACATTAACATTTTACTTAACATAGTAATTTAGAGAAAGTAAAAAATCTAATCCTCAAAAGCAAGCAACAATGTGCATGTAATAGGCATAGGGAATTTAGAAGGTTTTTGATTTCCCACATAAATACCAGACATTTCGAAAGAAATATCAGGCAAATCCTATGCCATATGCAATATGATTGTCCTAAATTTATTTTGCCACCCTTCTAAGGGCAATGAGCTCTTTTACATATACTTTTTCATCTTTGACCTTGATGCTTTGCTGTAAAGGCATTCAGCAATGGCTCCTACATGACAGAAAAAATATCTGATTTGGCAAGTATGTACTTTATGAAATGTGATATGGCATCAATCATCATTAACCCAAATATCCCCATCACATGCAAGGCCTGACCTCATCACATCTGGTTTCCTGTTTGAAAATTTTTAACTTCGTGGAGATTTTGCTGATAACAATGCTCAGGATGATCTCTAGGCAGTGGAAACTGACAAAAGATGAATTATCTGTCACTCAAGAGGATGCCCTGACCATGGAAACAATCAAGTACAACTGTCCATTATTATTATTTTTTCCCCTTGGCTTTCTTTATTTCTTGGATTAGTTTCCAGCTCAGCATTTGCTTTAAAAGCCTACTAAGAACCTCAAGAGAAAATATAAAGTAGAGGACTTCTAGTGGAATTATTCTTGGTTGTTTACAAATGCCATCCTTTCCTCTGTGTTGCCCAAATTATATTTTGAATCATAACATATTAAATTTGCCAAAAAGGCACTTAAAAGTACACATATACCATGTGTGGATATCATAAGATGTTTCAACAGCTATTAAATGTCTGGGCAAATTATAAGTTTGTGATTAGGACTCTCTGGTTTTATTCTCCTTCTAAAATGTCTTAGATTATTAGTAATGTGATATCAGTAACTGAATGTGACTATAAATTAGATGAAAAATATTTTATCATTTAAAATTGACCAGAAGAGTTATTTTAATATATATTTTTTCTCAGCAAGCACTAATTCTAGGCTTTTTTTTACAAAGGAACTGTGGTAAATGAAACCACTTCCTCTTTTTTAAAGACATACAAAACAGCATCACAGCAGGCAGGTAACAGAAAATCATACATTTCTTTTTGGCAGTTCAAAATATTTCAGGGAAGCAAGTTGGTGATGGATAAGAGGTTCAAATCAGTAAGTGACTATTGTAACTTTGTGTATGAGCACAAGAACTATCTGAAAATTTAATTACAAGGCAGGGAGTTAAATGGTTTGGGAAAGGCCAGTGGATTTTGAAGTGTTAAGAGAATTGTAAGAAGAAAGATTTCTTTAAGATTTATGTCTAGATTATGGTGTCAAACTCAGTTGTCACCACTAGGTGGATAGGGTATAGACAAGATTTTGTTATACCTTAAAATGCAGCAGCAGAATTATAACTTCATGTAAACTATGACTGAATCTCACAAAGATTTAAGCAAAAGAAAACATGTATAAGGCAGTATATAAGCATGTATTTTAAATGATTCTCTTTCCATAAAGTTCAAAATGACAAAGCAAATCTGTGGCATGAGAAGTTAAGACAGTAGTTTCCTTGGGGCAATAATGATGGGAAGGAGGCACAAGGGAGCTCCTGGGGTGTTGATAATACTGCCTATATAGATTAATTCAATTTATAAATGTTCATTGAGCTGTATACTTATGATTTGTGTCTTTTTCAGTCTATCTATTCTACTCTAATACAAAGTTTTAAAAATATGACCCAACAAGTTTTCAAATTTGTAAAAATGTCAGTTTATTTATTTATTTATTTAAACTTGTGGTTAAAGGTCTAACTTTTTTATTCTGGCGTTTAATAGAGGCATGAGTACAGAAAACAGTTTTCTTGCCATAAGAAAAATAATTTTGTACATTATGACCATAAGTGGTGACTGGTACTTGGCCTCCATATCAAGAGAAATTAATGAGAAATAAGGACACTGAGAACTATAGGGGCCTTGCCTTTCTACAGGGGGCATATGTTTTAATATTTTTGTTTGGTGCCATGTGGGTATGTGTGCTGAGGGCTACCAGGTTTTATAATTATAATTAAATTCATCCAGGAGTCTTGGTTTTATTTGAAAACTTCCAGTTTTCAGTTTTGGGTAATTTTATGCACTGTGACACTAGAGGAAGCTCTAGGTCAGATCTGACCTCCAGTTTGACCCCTTTGGTGTAGAAGGGTATATTGGGGGGTCTCTGGGGCTATCTCTGGACAGGTGTTAAATGGTTGAAGAGGGGAACATGAAGATAAATAGAGGCAGGAAGGAACATGCATATTTTTTTAAATTAAAATTTGTATGTGATTTGTGCTTGTGTTAATGATAGTTTTTTCATTTTAACCTTTGGGAGTTTAGAAAATGTAACATACTGTAGTGCTGGAGAAGACTCTTGAGAGTCTCTTGGACTGCAAGGAGATCAAACCAGTCAGTCCTAAAGGAAATCAACCCTGAATTTTCATTGGAAGGACTGATGCTGAAGCTGAAGCTACAATACTTTGGCCCTGATGTGAAGAGCTGACTCATTGGAAAAGGCCTTGATGCTGGGAAAAATTGCAGGCAGGAGGAGAAAGGGGTGACAGAGGATGAGATGGTTGCATGGTATAATTGACTCAATGGACATCAATTTGAGCAAACTCCAGGAGATAGTGAAGGACAGGGAAGCCTGGCATGTTGCAATCCATGGGGTCACAAAGAGTTGGGCATGACTGAGTAACTGAACAACAACAACAAATAGCATCTCAAATTTGAAGGATAGTGATGTTGCTGGCCATCATTTCCCAAGCACTTTGAACATGTTTTCTCTCTTTGTGTGTGTGTGTGTGTGTGTGTGTGTGTGTTAGTTGCTCAGTCATGTCTGACTCTTTGCAACCCCATGGACTGTAGCTCACTAGGCTTCCCTGTCCCTCTGATTCTCCAAGCAAAAATACTGGAGTGGGTTACCATTCCCTTCTCCATGGGATCTTCTCTGCCCAGGAATCAAACCTGGGTCTTCTGTGTTACAGGAAGATTCTTTATCATCTGAACCACCAGGGAAGCCCATATTTTCTTCTTGATTCTCCCCAAATGCATATTTATTGGTTGCTCAAATGGTAAAGCATCTGTCTACAATGTGGGAGACCTGGGTTTGATCCCTCGGTTGGGAAGATTCCCTGGAGAAGGAAACGGAAATCCACTCCAGTACTATTGCCTGGAAAATCCTACGGACAGATAAGGCTGGTAGGCTACAGTTCATGGGGTTGCAAAGAGTCAGACGCGACTAAGCAACTTCACTCACTTCATTATATTGTTCTCAGCATTATGCTAAGCATTCAAGATTTATCTTCTCACTTAACACCCAGATACAATGATGACCAACAATTTGTGGGTGAGCAAAACTGAAGTTTGCCTACATTTATAACATGTTAGTGATAATTGGGATTCAGACTGAGTCCACAGAGCTTGAACTCTTAACCACTAATCAATCGCTACTCAATGATCTTATTACTTACACTACTTATATGATCTTATTACTGTATTTAGAGATATGTGAGTCAAGAATTTTCAAACATATATTACACATAAGTAAGGGAAGCATGAAGCCTCTAAATGACATGACAGAAGTGACATGGCTATTTTGTGAGAAAGGTTTGATACAGGCCTCTTGATCTTAGAATTTCTCTCCTGTATCCTGAAGGTCAAAGTCATCCAGAGAGTTAATTTCATCTTAGTAGACTTCCCTAAGAATGGATTCTTTCCTATCAAATAGCAGTACCATTATCCTTTATTTGTGGGCATAATCAAAATAAAATCAACTTTATGTTAGGTGATAAGATGTACCTCAAACAAGAAGCTAACTGGTGCCTGATGTGCATCTGAATTATCATTCTTGATGCTGAGGATAGCAACTCATGGTGCATCTTCTCTCAGCTAGTGAATTTGAAAGCCAGGCATTCATCCAAGTACACAGATGTTTAGCCTTGTGTAGACAAAACCTCTGAATGACTGATACAGTTTTCACTTTGAATTGCATTCTTTGGTACCCAACAATGGCAGAGTATCAGGAAATAAATGTGTCACTTTAAAATGAATTCCTTCAGTCTTGACCAATAGCAGACACAGTTGATGGAAAAAATCTGAGTTTTATGACTCAGTGTATTAATCTTATATTGTGTGTATTTAAATTTTAATTGGTCCTTTTGGATTTTCTACTTTTCTTCCACTGACCAGTGATTAAAGTTCACAGTGCTGTTTACTAGATGGAATTTAAGCAATCTCAACAATTAAAATAAAACTTAGTTTTACCCATTCTTTCTTTTCCTACTTAGTCTAGTCAGGAATTCATAAAATATTTAATGCCACACTTGAAATTTGAGAGTCATAGAACTGTCTCTTAAAATAAGATATAATGTATCAAACAAAGCATTTTATTTGTTTTCTTGTTTCCTAAATGTTTACAGTAAGAGGAAATGGGTTTATTGTATTTTTGCTAAATTCACTAGACCTTCTATTCAGTCTGTTAATTGTCTGCTCCTATCATGTGGTCTTAATGAAAAGAATCCATTTTTATCCAGCACCCTCCATTGTAGCTCTGACGTTACCATGGAAATGAAATAGCTTGTTCTGGCATTGTCTGCTGCACATATTTACAGCACATTAGGTAACACCCAGGCATTAAAATCTCACAGTGCAATAGGTTTTTATTTTTAAAGATCACCAGCAATACCATTTCCCTTTACATTAGTTTCTTGACATTTATAGTCTATGGTGGATGACCATGCAAGCAATAATTATCAGCCCTGGTCTTAGATGGGCAGTTAGATGAGATTTTTCACTAACTTATATAATGTTATATAATATATACATATAAAAATGTGTATTATATTGTTATATATGTATATATTGCTATATATATTATACTATATAACACATATAACATAGAATCTTCATAACATAAAAACAGAAAAGCTGGTCTTAGTCTGTTTTAAAGTCTAAACATACATTATTCTTCTAGAAGATGTCTCAAATATGTACAGTTATATTGTTATTCAATATTTGTGCATAATCATTAGTTTTTAGGGTTTCACACGTGGCTCAGTGGTAAAGAATTCACCTGCCAATGCAGGAGATGTGGGTTCAATCCCTCGGTGGGGAAGATCACCTGGAGAAGGATTCTTGCCTGGGATATCCCATGAACAATGGAACCTGGAAAGCTATAGTCCCTGGGATCGCAAAAGAGCTGTACATGACTTAGTGACTTAACAACAACAACAATTATTTGTTAATTTAAAACACACAGCACAAAAACTGAATTGTTTATTCAGTGTCTTACTGAAGACAATAGCCCAGGAGACAGCCTCTCCAGTTTGCTCTGAGAAACTGTTCTGAAGAGATAAGGATGGAGATCACTTTTTACATGATTTTGGTGAAGTGGGGACATGCAACCAAGGACACATCTCAGAAGAAGGTTACTGGTATCATAAGGAATAGATATCTTCAGTTCAGTTGCTCAGTCATGTCCAACTCTTTGTGACCCCGTGGACTGCAGCAAACCAGGCTTCCCTATCCATCACCAACTCATGGAGCTTACACAAACTCATGTCCACAGAGTCAGTGATGCCATCCAACCATCTCATCCTCTGTCGTCCCCTTCTCCAGCCCTCAATCTTTCCAGGAACCAGTCTTTTCCAATGAGTCAGTTCTTTGCATCAGGTGGCCAAAGTATTGGAGCTTCAGCTTCAGCATCAGTCCTTCCCATGAATATTCAGTGTTGATTTTCTTTAGGATGGAATGGTTGAATCTCCTTGCTGTTCAAGGCACTCTCAAGAGTCTTCTCCAATACCACAGTTCAAAAGTATTGATTTTTCGGTACTCAGCTTTCTTTATAACCCACTCCAGTGTTCTTGCCTGGAGAATCCAGGGATGGGGGAGCCTGGTGGGCTGCTGTCTATGGGGTCACACAGAGTCAGACATTAGACTAAAGTGACTTAGCAGCAGCAGCAGCAGCAGCAGCTTTCTTTATAGTCCAACTCTCGCATCCATATATGACTACTGGAAAAAACATACTTATCTTAGTTAATAGATTTAGTGCTTTTCTAAGTGAGGGAGGATGAAATACTCTGAGTTCATTAAAAATTTGTCCTGAAAATGTCTCTCTCTCTCTGAATCTCTGTTCTTCTTTCTTTAGCAGATCCCACAATAGTTCCTAGATAGTTATTTAATCTCTCAAGTTTATATTCAATTCCCACACAGTGGTAGGCATTACTGACCACTGCTTTTCTAAGATTGATTCTCAGTTAGAGATCTCAGTTCTTAATGTTAACATTTCCACACATTTTAAACTACTTACTTATTTCCTCCAGAAGAAATAGAAATAACTTTCCTATCAAGGCTGTTATTCTCCACCCATGGTCTTGACTCTGTCCTTTCTAAACTCCTTTAGGTCCTGAATCTCTACTTGGCTGTTCTGATTGCCCCTCAAACTGTCACCATGCCATTTATAGCAGGACTTAAGGGAATCACAAAGAAACCCTTGTGTTCCTGGTAAGACTTTGATTCTTACCATGTGTTTGATCCAACACTGGCCAGACCATGATTTTAGGAAGCCCCAAAGTACCACATGCTTTGGGGAAGACTCACCCTCTATCCCCATCACCTGCCACACCTCCTTTCTTAGTGTTACATGGTGTTGAGGAGACCAGTCCCAAGAAATAGCAAGTTGATTCCTCATATTCTATGAGAAACTAGCAGGATCAATTTCATCATGATCCATCTTGGGCACAAACACAAGTCCAAGCCATTATGATTTTGGCTCCATGGGGCTCTGTCTGACCCCTAATCTGAATGAATCTTTCTCCCTTCCCCATTTGTCCACACTGTGCCACTTCACCCTCTACCAAATTCCTTACATCTTTTGCTCTTACCAATTCATCACCTTTTCATTTAAATGAAGTCCAGATATTCCCTTAGAAAACAGCTCTCTGAATGGTGGCATCTTTTTCATCCGTGTTCATGGGAGTCAGAAGTGGAACGGATGTTCTCATTTCTCATTATCTCTTTCAGACACATGCCCATCTCTTTTTTTTGTCAGAACCGTCAGTTTGTTTTAAGCATATGACTAGCATCCTCTACACTTTGTGAACATTCATCTGTAAAACTATCAGTCATATGTTCTCATCTGTAGAGATTTAGTAATTGATTTTATTTTGCCATTTTTCTTTGTATCTTAAACATCCAGATAAGCACTCTACAGCACCCTGAACTCTCAGTTCCTTGACTGCTTTATCTTCAACTCCCAGAGCTTACTAAAGTCATGTCCATAGAGTTATTGACGACATCCAACCATCTCATCCAGTGATTGCATCTTCCACTTACCCTCAACCACCCTCTCTTCGTCATATTCCAAACATGTCATTACAAAAACATTCAATTTCCACAAAATCTTGATTTTAGGAATTCCACTCCATGGCGGTCAAAAATTTCTAGCTTACTTATTCATCACACCTCCTGCAGTTATTTTTACCCCATAAGTACTTCTAACATGCCAGCTTTTAAATCTATCAGTATAACCTCACACATCTCCACTTCTCTTCTTATCCAGATTATATTGCCGCTGTTTATATTTATCATCACAGGAATCTCTTGAATTCACTTCAACTTTCTTGTCTCTTATTTTTTTTTTTACATTGCCTGGTAGATGCCAACACTGAGTAACTCCCTTTTTCAGGCATACATGTACAATAGCAGACAAACATGGGAAGAAAAATAAAAAAAGAGACTCACTATTTTATTTAAAAATCATAAAAACAAGCCTTGTGTGTTTTCTTCGAAACACTTAGCTCTCATACTCCATTTTCTTAATCAATTTACCTCATTCTTTTAAAATATTATTTCACGCCTTTCTTTCTTTCCTCAGAGTTTCAGTATCTCTTTCCCTTTCTCATTCTGAATTGATGAATCTCCTTTTAAAGCACTAAAGAAAATATAAATAATCAGAAGACAAGTGCCTCATTTTCTTACCATGAAATCTACTCTACCATGCATCTGGGCATTTAGTTACTGCCTATCAACCTTTTACTATAGATGATCACTGTGTTTCCACATCGGATTTTAGTCCTTCTGAAATACTTGATACAATTAAGTCATAATTTTCTCCCTTCCTTTTCTCTTCTAAATACTGTTGGTGCATAACAAATCACTTCATATTGTTTTAAAAAAGAAGCATTTTGTGAACTCTTACTGGTTGTGGATGAGGTTTCAGTAATTGATGAGCTGAGCGATTTTGGCCAAGGGTCCCTCATGGGTCTGTAGTCAGATCATGGCAGGAACTAGCACAGATGGGGCAGGGGGTCTGGGGCAGCTGAGGACTGATCACATGTTTTGTTTTATTTTTACTTTTTAGAACTTCTCTATGATGTGTCTGCCTAGATTTCTTTAAACTTCCTTATAGCCTAGTAGCTTTGGGGCAATCAAAACCCTTACCTGGCAGTTTAGGGCTATGGTAGGAGTGTTTCACTGGTTGAGGAATATTTTTCATTTCCTTTTCTGTCCTAGCCTTAGAACAGCAAGATGTGTCACACATCAACTATTCTTCTGATCCTTTTGATTTTAGTGAAGTGAAAATGAAGTTGCTCAGTTGTGTCCGACTCTTTGCGACCCCATGTACTGTAGCCTATCAGGCTCCTTGGTCTGTGGAATTCTCCAGGCAAGAATACTGGAGTGGGTTGCCATTTCCTTTGGATTTTAAGCCAGACATAAAATACAGACTTGAGAAACAGGGACATAAACCCACTTTTTGGTAAGAGGTGTGTTAAGCTCACATTGCAGAATAGTTGTGGGATGAGGAATACTGTTGTAGTCATTTTGGAAGATAAATCTGCCTCATAGGATAGTGAATAATTTCTTTGCTACTCAAGTATTACCATCCACATACATATGTATGGCAAAACCGTCTATTAAAGAGAAAGAAGAAATCCTTATGTCCCTATGCCCCCCACCTAAACACCTTTACTCTCTTTTATTGTAAGATTTTTCAAAAATTTTCCATTGCCTATCATTCCATTTGCTCTTTCACTAGAATCAGATTTTAACTCTACTTCCTAATTAAAATATTCTTGACTAAGTAATCCATTTGTTTTTCAAATCTAGTGGTTAATTCTCATTTGATGCATTTGACTACTCCCCCTCTTATTGGAATACTTGCTTTTTATGTTTTCCTAAGTTTTACTGTTTCTGAATTTTCTGATGCTTCCCATTTTTCTCCCATTTTTCTGATGGTTCCTATTCCTCTCCTTTTCTTTCCTGCTCTTTTAATATTGGGGTGCACTTATTCCTAGGTGCCATAATAGCACCTAGGAATAATAGGTGAGGGCTATTATTCCCCGGCCCTCTTCTGGTTTTCATCTATACCCACAGCTTAGGTTATCTTCTCCAGTACCCTGACTTCAAATTACATCTCTCAGTGATGACCTTCCAATTTTCAGTTCCAGATTTAAACTCTCTTTGTGTTGTAGACTTACATGTTTGATTTCCTCATTGACATCTTCACTTGGTCATCAAATAAGCACATCAACTTCAGTATATCCAAAGTAAAATTTCATCACTGCTTTCCTCACCATCGCCACTCTCATATGCTATTTTCTCAGATTTCTGCATTTTAGAAAATAGCACCATCGTTTACTCAGGGGAAAATATTTAATAAACTTCTTTGAGTTCTCTCTTTACTCATCCTCCATTGCCTATTCATCTAAAATCCTTTCAGATAAACTTTTAAAATATATCCAGATTTGTTACACTTTATGTTTACTGTTATTCTCCTAACAAATACATGTTCAGCCAATAGTAATTTATGAAGTGGACAACATATTTTATCTATTCCACTTATTTCTACCAATAACAAAACTTATCTTTAAAAATTGTAATTAAAACAAATCTTTTGCTTATGTTCTTTAAATGACTTATCAACATATTCAGAATAAATGCAGTGTCTTCATTATAACTGACATGTTTATTCCTACATATATTGGTCCCTACTCACCTTTGCTCCCTCATTTTCTGCTATTTTCCCTCTTGGTCACATCTTTCTAGCTCCTATGGCCTTTTTGCTATTCTTTGATGATGAAAAACTCCTTCTTTCCTCTGGATCTTTGAACTTTTTTTTTCTGCCTTGAACATCCCTATTCATTTCCACTTTTTTAACACCTTCACTGTTTTCGAGTCTTCAAAGACCACAGATAGGTTTTTTGTTTGTTTGTTTGTTTTGTTTTGTTTTTCCCTTCAGTCTCTAGGGACTATAGTCATTTAGTTTATGAGACTAGGTTTCTTTTGGGAGCACTTCCATCTTGTTGCACACTAAAATTATTCATGGAATTTTTAAAAATATGTAGAATTCTAGACTTTACCTTGTGTTGTTGTAACTGCTCAGTCACGAAGTCATGCCTGACTTTGCAACTCCATGGATTGCTTCACTATCTCCCTGAGTTTGCTCAAACTCATGTCCATCGAGTCAGTGATGCCATCCAACTATCTCATCCTCTGTTGCTCCCTTCTCCTCCAGCCTTCAATCTTTCCTAGCATCAGAGTCTTTTCCAATGAGTTGGCTTTTTACATCATGAGGCCAAAGTATTGGAGCTTCAGCTTTAGCATCAGTCCTTCCAATGAATAGTCAGGTCTGATTTCCTTTAGGATTGGCTGATTTGATTTCTTTGCTGACCAAGGGACTCTCAAGAGTCCTCTCTAGCACCACAGTTCAAAATCATCATTTCTTTATCACTCAGTCTTCTTTATGATCCAACTTTCACATCCATACATGACTACTGGAAAAACCAGTTTTTACTATA